>PVJN01017805.1:0-40254 GCA_004026805.1 Lasiurus borealis
CACCTGTTGGGGACCAAGCTTACAACCCAGGCGTGTTCCCTGAGAGGAACAGACTTAGTGACCTCTCCATATATAGGAAGATGCTCAAATGAGACACACTCACTGGCCAGGGCATATTATACACATTGTCTTTCTAAAAGACTTTATATTTCTTCAATTGGGTTATCTATCTTGGTACTTCCAGAATGTAGGTTCTAATTCTCAGCTTCCCATTCATTCTATGGTTGGAAGCACATCCTTTTTTTTTTTTTTTTTTTTTTTTTTTTTTTTTTTTTTTTTTTTTTTTTTTTTTTTTTTTTTTTTTTTTTTTTTTTTTTTTTTTTTTTTTTTTTTTTTTTGAGCACTATGCTTTATTAGTTTTTCTTTTCATTTTGTCTTCTTTCTGAATACATTATTATGGTTTTTGTGAGAACATTTTAATAATTATGGCTTTTTATAATTATAGAAACATGTCTGGTCATTTATTAGAGAAAATAGTCACTAGTCATTATATTTTTAATTTTGTATTAAAATTGTTTTCTTTTTTTGATGCCTTAAGCAATCTTTTTTTATAGTAGATGACCTGACATTCCTAAAGTTACCAATAATTCATCATCACTGTGAAAATGACTAACCCTTTCTCTGAGTTTCTTTCTTTGGGAAAATAAAGTTAGCAATGCCTTTTCCTTCCTACCAAATTAAGAAATAAAGTTAATTTTAAGCTACAGAATATGGTTTAGAATTTGGGCTGTGGATAAAACTGCCTAGGTTCAGATCTCTGCTCCGTGAAAATCACACAAAGTTTAATTTTTTCATGTAAAAATATGTTTGCATAACTTTGTTGTATTTTATAATTAATTCATTCAAGGGAGATTCTGGTTAGTGTCTAATTTATATTTTGTGTCTCTAAAGATACTATTCTCAATGAACACACCTAATGCTCAAATTAGTAAAGAAATAGCACTACACTTTTAATTAAAAATAAAAATAATAAAGGAAAACAAATTCTATTATTTTGGACATAATTTTCAAAGAACAAAAGGACACCCAATCAAATATAGAAATATCAGGGATGTTAAGTAACATGTTGATAAATAAGTGGTGCTCAGAAACAAAGTCTAAAAGCATTAAACATTTCAAACTAAGTTTCCTTCTCCCTGGATGGATTCATTTATTTATAATTTTTTATTCCTTTTCTTTAGTTTTTATTGATTTGTTGAGAGGAAGGGAAAAGGGGAGAGAAAGAGAGATAGAAACATGAATGATGAAGAGAATCATTGATCAGCTGCCTCCTGCATACTCCCTACTGAAGATTGAGCCCACAACCTAGGCATGAACCCTGACCTGGAATTGAATAGTTCAATTGCTGGTTCATGTGTTGACACTCAACTACTGGGCCATGAAAACTCCTGGACTTCTTTAAATTCAAAATAAAGATTTTTATCTACTAAAGCTAATAAATGTCACAATGTTAAAATCATTTGTTTGAACATAATTGTTTATAGACCATCCTAAGTTAGATTGACTGATAACTAGTAAGTCTATGTGATAACATTTTTACAGTGAGATAAAATGATTTTTAAGAAACTAAATGGTACTATATTGAAGGTAAAACTAATAAGATGGTCTATAAAATGAATGCACATGTTTATTTTAAAATTTAGAATCATTAATTTTCACCAGCAAAGATAAGAAGTTATCTTTAATTTTTTAACCTTTAATTCTATCTTAATGTTCACTAAGGAATTTTGGAATGAACTACTGAAAGACCCATTATAACACAATATATGTTTGTTTGTGTAGGTTCTTCAGGAGTACAGTCCCCTCACATGGTTGTATATGCTACCTTTACTCCTCTCTATTTGTTTGAAAAGAGGATCTTTTCACTAGAGATGATGGTGAGTACTCACATCCAGGAGGCACAGTATCATTTATGGTTTGTGTGTGTGTGTGTGTGTGTATGTATGTGTGATTACTTCTTGTGATAGAAGGTATACCTGGATTTGAATAGAAACCACTTTTTCCTGTAAAAGTCTGCCCTTACAACAAGCTAATAGGACCCAATGTGCCATTATGAATATATAGTACCAGTTTCTCTGTTTTAATCCAAAGTTCATTAACTTTAGCATGGGTGAATCTCATTGTGCTTCCCAGCTTGCCCTCCAATTTGAGCCTCTTGTGAGGATCTGAATAAGCCACCTCAGCCTTAGTTTGTTGTTTGTTCGGCTGGTTGTTTTTAATTTCTTCTTTATGGCACTGACTAAGGCGCTATCTTAGATATTTCCGAAAGATTAAATGTCCCAACACCAAGGACTACAAAACAATATGAACCATGCTTTTGGAGTGCCATGGTCTCAAGTAGAGGAACCACTTAAACACCTTTAAAGCTGAAAAAATGTAAGGATGAATGAAAGCCTTACCAAAAGAAAAGGTCTCAGAAGAAACCATGTGAACTTCTTTCTGGCCATCCTACTTAAAATCCTACATTTGAGCACAAAGTTAAGTTCTGAATTTAAAAGATGAAAAAAAAATGACATTTACTCATTCATTCAACAGGTATTTATTGTTACTATAATGAGCTAGCCTCTGAGCATGATGAACAAGATTAACAAAACGCCTCCCACCTCTGCGACCCAGGAAAGTTTAGTCTGACGAGGAAGGCAGACAAGCAAACATCAGCAATGAAGTTAGACCACTGGTCTAACAGAGAGCACACGAGGTGCTTGGCCTAGGGTAGTGACGGTGTTCAAATGAGTTGGATGAGGGACCAAATGGGTGGGAAACTAAATATGGCACACAGCAGAAACTCATCTTTCTGTCCAATGGTTGGCTACAGAAGTCTTCCCAAAGAAGAAATGTTTAAGCTGTGGCCTTAAGAAGTTAGCCTAATTAATAGGAAAAAAATCTCAAAGCAGAGGAAAGCCTGAAGGTGAAGGAGAACACACTGGGTCCAGGAAACAACAAGATGTTGAATAGATTACAAGGGAAAAGTCTTAGAGGCAGCTTGAGATGTGAAAGGGAGTCAGGACAGAAAGAGGATTATTATTCCTCCTGACAATGGCTTTAGGGACTCGAGGCTCAGGAATTAGCCCAGTGTCTGTAGCAGTAATTAAATGAACTTCAAGGCCGTAATGAACTGACTGTACTGTCACCGTCTTCCTAACGTGCCTGCTAATTCTTTTATATTACCCACTAGGGTGGTCCAGTTCTCCTAGTAAAAATCAAAATTCAATGGAGGTATAATATTTTAAAGAATAATCTACTGAAAAAAAAAAAACCTGTTCCAATGGAATTTTGTTCCATGGAGTACATTGATAAAAAGTATAGCCCCAATGAGCCCAACATCATATCTAATAAAAGAGTAATATGGAAATTAACCATCACTCTATTACACTCACCAGCCATACCCACAAGCCATGCCCACCAGCCAATCAGGAGTGAGTATGCAAATTAACCCAGCAAAGATGGCTGTGGCCATGGAGAGAGCAGGAGGGCAGCTTGGATTTCCCTGGCAATGGAGGAAGCCAAGCTTTCTGCACAGCCTGGCCAACCCAGGCCTCCACTCCGCTACCAAGTTTCAATTATAGAAGATAAATAAATAACAACAAAAATGGCAGCAGCCACAGAGCTGGTTGTCCCCAGAGATGGAGGACACCAAGCTTTCTGCACACCCTGGCTGGCCCAGGCCTCCACACCAGGCTACAAAGTTTTAATTATAGAAGATAAATAAATCCCAATAGAAATGGTTGCTGCCATGGAGAGAGCAGGAGGCTTGACTCCATTCAAAGCTACAAAGTTTCAACTGTAGAAGATAAATAAATTCCATATGTCAGGGCCTCCTCTTGGGTCGCTGGGCAGGGGGGAGGGAAGGGCATGGCCAGCCAGCAAAGCACACAGGCCCCTCACCTAGGCCACCCCACACCCCAAGAAAACCCCCACCCTGATCTGGGATACACTTCAGGGCAAACCAGCTGACTTCCACCTGTGCACCAGGCCTTTATCCTATCTAATAAAAGAGTAATATGCATATTGACCATCATTCCAACACACAAAATGGCTGCCCCCATGTGGTCAAAGATCCTGCCCCCATGTGGACACAAGATGGCCAGCAGGGGAGGGCAGTCAAGAGGGACCAGGCCTTCAAGGGAGAGCAAATGGGTCAATCAAGCCTGCAGGGGAGGCAAGTTAGGGGTGACCAGGCTGGCAGAGGAGGGAAGTTGGGGGCAATCAGGCCTGCAGGGAAGGGCAGTTGGGGGTGGGGGGACCCAAGCCTGCAGGGGAGAGCAATTGGAGGGAATCAGACCTGCAGGGGAAGGCAGTTAGGTGTGACCAGGCCTGCAGGGGAGGGCAGTTAGGGATAAACAGGCTGGCAGAAGAGCAGTTAGGCCTTAATCAGGCTGACAGGGGAGTGGTTAGAGGGTGATCAGGCTGGCAGGCAGAAGCAGTTAGGGGCAATCAGGAAGGCAGTCAGGTGAGCAGTTGGGAGCCAGTCATCTTGGATTGTGAGAGGGACATCCCTCAAGGGATCCCAGATTGGAGAGGGTGCAAGCTGGTCCGAGGAACAACCCTCCACCCCATGCATGGATTTTGTGCACTGGGCCTCTAGTATAAAATAAAGACAATACCTTATATTTATTTAAAGAATTGGTCCAGAATGCAGAAAAAATAATAAAACGTGAGAAGCAATGTGTCATGAGCATTCCACATTTCCCTCATCTTCTTGCTCTTGGGTATTCTAAATGCATTTAGTTTTATTTAAATGCATTTAGTTTTATAAAAAGGCCTCTCCCATCTACTCAAACCCTACTTTTGGAATGTTTGAGGTGGAATGGGAAAAGGGAGTGAAAGGGTCTTATGGGCAAGGAAACTTCATTAATTATTTTTAAATATTTTAAAGTACCTAGTTAGCATTTCACTTGACTGTTTCACTGTTCTAAATTCCTCTGTCCTTAATTCTAATCAAAGGAAACTTGAGATCCTTTACAAAGCTTCTCAACATCAAACTATAACTACTATTCATAGCACTACCTTACATCACTCAGCAATATTGTGTGTTAGAAATAAAATGAAGCATGAAAAATTGGCTTATATACTTTAAATCTGGCTAGATAGTACTTTTGCAGATTATTCAAACATTATAATAGGTACTGATACCAAACTTAATTATTTCATACAATAACTTACACTTTCAAAATATTTTAAATTGTTTTGTTTTATAATGTTGGACAGCTCAAAAATGGAAAGTAAATAGACTGCAACTTTGGTTGAAATTGTGAGAAGGGATTGAGATTTGCACTAAATTTTATGAATAGTAAACTGTCTTAGAAATACGCAGCTATCTTTGAGTATGACTTCTATTCACTTCAATGTAGATTTTATAGCAATATAACTTTTGTTTCAATAACTGAGGCATTATATTTTTGAATAAGCCATAAATTTTATAATAAATTCCCATGAAAATAATTACTTGAAAATATTGGGAAATTTCTAAATTTCGATGGGTTAAAACTGTAGGAAAAAAAAAAGTTAAACTTTAGAACACGAATAAAAATAATTTTTAAGCTACTATTAGGCATAATTCCAGAATTTCTGAATTCTTTCAATAAATTACTCAACATTTCACAAAAGAGATTAAATGAATTTGACAATTTTATTTATTTTTAACTTGGCTCTTTTTTTAAAAAAAAAAATCACCGTCTCTTTATTTTGAATATTTTTAACACTTTTAATGGCTCATCTGGACTCAATAGCATCTTGATGAACTCCTTACAATTCCTGTTACATTGGTGAACTAATCCCTGGATTCAGGAGGAACTGTCCTAGTGTTACAGATGCCCCACCCCCTCCCTCTTTGGTGTCTCCTTGAAGTTTAGATTGAGCTATAGAGAAAGTCACTAGAGCAAGGCATGTTCTAGCTGAGGCAATAATTTGCAGTGGCCTGAAAGGTGGGTTTCATAAATTTACATTGTCAAGCATTTCTATTCATAGAGAGATCAATGATGCAAAATCACAAGGAGAATAACAGTTAGTGGTAAAACTGACTCTAATGTAGTTAACATTTTACTTTACTTTAACAGTTTCAACATTTGGACTGTGAGCATCAGAATTTGACTACAGTGTAAATTCCTTTAATCTTCACATTCTTCTTGATTTCTTATGGCACACCTCAGCCATCAGGCACTAACTGAATTGCTCCAAAGCTGAGGGGGCTTCAGATCTGAATGGTGGAATATGGGAAGCATCTGCGTGGGAATCTACTTGCTGCGGCAGGATACAGGGCAACCCCTATTCTCTCTCCTATGAATGGGTTCATTGTCAGAGGGACCACGGGGATTTCCTGTGGGGAACTGCTGGTTGCAGGCGAGGGCATAAACTATGGACAAGGCAACTGATTATCCCCAGACACTCAGTGCAGTAGATTTTATGAACATTGTGTAGCAATTGCTGGACACACACACACACACACACACACACACACTACATATTAAGTACCTGGATCAAAGTTTTAATCTATAAATGGAATGCTATGGTTGATTACTTTGAACCAAAACCAATGTACTAAGATTTTCACAATCTCATAGATCAAACTTTTAGAACTCAAAAGTAGCTTATACCAGTACTAGTTCTAGAGTCTCATTTTGTAAGTGAGGAAATGGGCCCACAGAAAAAAGAAGAAATGTTAAAAACACAAAAAGCAATAGTGCTTATGTTAAGAAATGTAGTAATATGGGTGCTTATTTCTTTTCCCATTATTACCACTACGTCTCTATAGTGGTGGTAGTATTTCTATAGTGACAAAAGTATTGTTTTAAATGCATGAGACAATGGCAAGCATCTTTTTAAATCTGCCTTCTACCTCTCAGACCACTTCTGCTGAGAAACTCAGAGAATATGGCCTGTCCCACATCTGCAGCCACCCTGTGCTGGTCACCAGAACCAGGTCCTGCCCACTCGTAGCACCACCAAAACCACCACCGGTGCCTGCCTGGAAACTCATTCGTCTAAAAAGGGAAACTGTGATAACTGCTGAACCTCAAGGTATGGTGGACATTGTCTGAAGGTCTTTCTAACCAACATCACTCTGTATGCAGGTCTCAGAGTTTCATTTGTAATGCAAGATGTGCTGCCTTAGCTGGTTTGGCTCAATGGATAGAGTACTGGCTTGTGGACTGAAGGGTCCCAGGTTCGATTCTAGTCAAGGGCACATACAGAAGGCAACCGATCAATAATCTTCTCTCATCATTGATGTTTCTATCTCTCTCTCCCTCTCTCTTCCTCTCTGAAATCAAGAAAGAAAAAAAAAGATGTGTATTAAGGTAAACCACCTCACATTATGCCTAAAGTCTCCATTGAATTTTATGTCTCCTTTATAAAGTATATATGATTGTCTAACCACTATATGGTATACCTGAAACATACAAAGTAATATTGAATGAAATATTAATTTTTCATTAAATTTTATGTCTTTAAAGGATTAATTCTCCATAAAAGATGGGGCAGTTTGGTTTATGGGTAAACTCACCGGTTATATCAAGGCCATTATGTTTATTATAGTGGTAGAAAAGTGGTTTGCAGTAAATAATATAGAAACTTGGGTAGCATAGGTTAAACTACTGCAGTGAATTTCTAATATGGACATCACTCTAGGTTACCCTTAGGACATAACCTTTGAAATAATTGGTTTCTATTTAGAACTTCTATAGGAATCGAACTTTTGTTCTGGGTCACCTCCTGTGTTAACCTTATCACATAGCCACTTAAGGAGTGGCATTTGTCCCAGAAATAGTCACACTGGCTGCGAGTAGGGCAGGGGAACTGTTCCCACCCTGCCACTATTCCCTCAGCTCAGTGCTACATTCCGCACACCCCCTGCCAAATTCCTCACTTCTTCAGTATTTTTCTTTACACGTCTTTTTCCATGGGCATTAACTGCATGAAAGAGAGATGAAGATGGCAAGAGAAGAAATGAGATAGTAATGGAAAAAATCAATTTTAAAGTAGAAGCACAAACATAAGGGGATGGAGTTGGAACAAAAAAGCACTAATAATTTAAAAATTATGACTTAGCAGAATAACTCATAACCGATATTTCAACGAATAGAGCCTTTCCATAGCGACTTTAGCAATTGTAGTTTTTTTATTTTATGAAGGATGATAAAAAAACTGGAGTGCTATGTTATATATGTTATATGTTGTTATTAAACAGACTTAAGTTATGTTTAATAAGAACAACAGCTCTTGTCATTTTTTGGTGTCATTTTCTTGGTTTTTCTCTTTCTCCCTTTGTCGTTTCTAAGACCCCCTCATTATCTCAGTGCATTCACCCCTCCACGGTGCTTCATGGCCCTGAGGTTAGTACATCAGGGGCTGAGTTCACAGGCCTGTCGCCTGAAGGAACACGAAAGCCAAAGCCACAGTGAACATGCCAAGTGTCAGTTTACAGGAGGCATCCCTGTGAAGCGTGTCAATGTGCTTCAAGCCTCTGATCCCATGAACCATGGTTTGTACCTCTGCTGGGGGTGATGCTTTGTGTCGCTCCCGGTGTCACTGATCTGTCATTGCGGGTGACAGAAGAACCACACCTCGGTCACAGTGCAATTCAGACATCTCAATGGTACCCAGGGTCCTAGAGCTGCAATAGCCACATGTAGTAGAATATATACCTATTCCTCACCTCCTACTTCCAGCCATAGTTTCCACATTTTAAAAACATAAATAACAACGGTTAGCCATGTCATTTTCTTCACATTTGCTTTCTGCCTACATTCAGACAGCCAGTACAGATGGTAGCAGAGCCTTCTCTAGCCCAAATGTTTTATTCTTGCCAAGAAAGAACAAAGAATAAAGAAATGTCTGGTTTGGGTGGAGAGGAGGAACGGTCAACTTGTTCTTTCTTTAGGCCTATCTGCCTCTCTCCCTCCTGCTTGGTGGTGTTAGTCATCTCTGTACGTTTCTTGTGTTTCTGCAATGGGCTATTGGTGCCAAAAAGTGCCATCAGGCGCTGAAAAGGAAATAACCTCTTTTATCTTTAAACACAATATTTCAGTGAAGTGGACAGAGATACATGTAAAATCATTGTTCATCCAGATCATCAAGGAATTGCTAAATGAAAGGGAAAATATTAAACATATAGATATTTTTCTACTTCACTACTGACAGTTATGTAATTTTATCAGTGATTGCTTTTATAAGCTGGACAAATTAAGGAATCGAGGGATTCCATGGTCACAGTGTCCCACCTCAAGACTTACACATAATTGTCTATTACCTCTTAATTGTGTTTAATGTTTAAGGTGAAAACTGACAAGAAATAGAGAGAGCGCATTTCAGAAGCTGCCCCAAGCAAGCACAGGAAAATCACATACATGTGTCAGAGCTTCAGTTTCTTTCCAGTGGGCATCCTTTCACCGTACCAGGAGCTTCTGTTAAAATAACCTCCCTTAATGTTTAATTTCAGTGTTCACCAGGCCAGTGCATCGTCTGTGTCCCGTATCCACTGAGAATCCCTTCTAGGTTAGCTTCATATTCCTAGGAACACCCATATGTCCTTTCTCGACCTGCTGCTTTCTTCGCTGCTCATGACCTTTAATTTGCTCCATTCCTGTTCTCCCACTACTACTTCCATGCGTTAGTCCACCTTTCCTTTTCATGCCCTCAGCTATTGCACAGGGCTTAACTAAGAGAACACCTTTCTTTAGTAAAACACTTTTTATAGAAAGCCACTCCTGGACTTGAAATAGCAAATTCAGGTAATAACTCCAAAAGACATTGCTAATGTTCTCTATTGAGACTCCATTGTTTCGTGCTATAAACCTGAAAAGCAACTGAGGAGTAAGCTATAAAGAAATCTCATATTGGCATAACTGATAAGATTTTTACTTTTTTTTAAGAAAAACAACCTTATGTATCCTAGGACATTCCTATTTATTGAGATTTGATTGGTAAATAGTAATGTAGTTAGTATTTAGAAGATGGAGAAAAAGAACATCTCACTGCCTTTTTCTCTTCAGAAATAATACCAAAGAAGCCTGAACAATTTCTTGAAATATCAAGTCCATTCTTAAATTTTAGGATGACTCCATTTACAATTCCAACAGAAACGTAAGTATGTTACACTCTTTCTTTTTTTTTTTAATTTAAGAATGAATTTTATTTATTTTTTAATTTTACTGTGGTGACATTACTCAATATGAACATACAGGTTTCCTGTGTGGATTACTAATGAACAAAATCTGTATATAGGACCATGTGCCCACCACCCAAATTCAAATCTTCTCCTGTCCCCTCATATTAGGACCCCTTTCTTCCCCATCCCCCTCCCTCTGGCAACTACCACACTGCTGTTTGTGTTCATAAGTTTCTGTTTTATATTCCACATAGGAGTGAAATCATACAGTTCTTAGCTTTCTCTGTTTGACTTATTTCACTTTGCATAATGTTCTCAAGGTCCATCCATGTTGTTGTAAATGATGCTATTTCATCCTTTCTGTGGCCACTGTGTCTATATACCAAATCTTCTTTGTCCAGTCCTCTATCGTAGGGCACTTTGGCTGTTTCCAATTTGTGGCCACCATGAATTATGCTGCGATTAACATAAGGGTGCATACATCTTTGCAACCCTATGAATGATTTTGAGTTTTTTGGGTATCTACCCAGGAGTAGGATTGTTGGTGGTATGGTAGCTCTATTTTTAATTTTTTGAGGAATCACCAGACTGCTGTCTATAGTGGTCATACCAGTCTACATTCCTACCAGCAGTGAATGAGGGTTCCCTTTTTCCACAACCTCTCCAATACCTGTTGTTGCTTATCTTCCTGATAATAGGCACTCTAACTGGTGTAAGGTGGTATCTTTTTGTATTTTTAATTTTCATTTCCCTGATTGCTAGTGAGGTGGAACATCTTTTCATATACCTATTGACTGTTTGTATGTCTTCTTGGGAGAAATGAAATATGTTACATTCTTTTTCACAAATGCATCTTGCTCTCCAAAAAAAGTATTTGTGGTTTGTGTGGATAAAAATAACACTAAATGGGAGCATTTTGAAAAAATATTAATTTAATGAAAAGATGAAATATATTTATAAAATATAGTAGAGAATAGTTCTTAGATCTTGTACAACTTATGATTTCATTAATCTACTTAATTAACAAACATGTCTTTCTCACTTTTTATGTGAGTGTTATGGGCTGACTGTTTAAGCCCTGCTAAAATTCACATGCTGAAGCACTAACCCCAATGTGGCTGCTTTTGGAGATAGGGCCTCTAAGGAAGTAAGTGTGGTTAAATGAGATCATAAGATTAGTGCCCTCATAAGAAGACAGAGTCCTCTCTCTCTTTCTCTCTCTCTTTCTGTCTCTCTCCTCTCTCCCTCCATCCACTGAGGAAAAGTTATGAGAGGACACAGCTAGATAATAGCTGTCTGCTATCCCAGGAAGAGTGTCCTCACTAGAAACTGACCATGTGGTCTCAGACTGACAACCTCCAGAACTGTGAGAAAATAAATTATTGTCTAAGCCAGTGGCCGGCAAACTCATTAGTCAACAGAGCCAAATATCAACAGTACAACGATTGAAATTTCTTTTGAGAGCCAATTTTTTTTAAAACTTCTTCTAATGCCACTTCTTCAAAATAGCCTCGCCCAGGCCGCTGTATTTTGTGGAAGAGCCACACTCAAGGGGCCAAAGAGCCGCATGTGGCTTGCGAGCTGCAGTTTGCCGACCACGGGTCTAAGCAACCCAGCAAACCTAGAAAACGACAACAAGGCACCATGTTTCACTTGAAAACAGAAGATAGCACACTTGTCTTGCCCCACAGAGATGTCCGCTCCTGGGAAAGCTATATGTATAAGGAAATAATTGTAATAAAGTATAATTGTCATAACAAAGGTATGTCCCAAATGCTATGGTTGCTCCTCCACGAACCTATTTTGCAGAGAGAATTAGAACCCCGAATGAAGGAGCCCTGATGTCAGTGACTGTGCAAGCCATGGGAGACCTGACCACCGGCCTGTGACACAGGTGGCTCTCTCTGTAAATGTCATGGCTCCTCATCTTCCTGCTGAAAATAGGTGAGGGCCAGCCCGGCTGCTCTCCCTCCATCACCCACAGATAACCTAATTCAGAGCTGCACTTCCAAGCCGCAATGGAGGCTTTACCTGAGGCCAAAAGTTCCAGTCAATTGCTGGGAGGTGATTGGAGTGTTAGCTTACCTGCCCGCTCCATCATTTCCTGTTGCATTGTCCATGTCTTTTCCTGGCCCCTGCCGCCTCCAACTGAAATTCTCCAGAGAAGCTCCAGGGTAACCTCACGGGCTTGGGATGCCCTCCTTTTTGTCCTAATGGCATTTGGGGTTCTCTGCTTTGCTGGGTTTTGCCACCGACCTGTTCTTATCTGTCTCTAAGGGATGTGTTACTGTCCTAATCATGGCACCTCTGTTTTGCCAGTGCTGCATGATTTTGCTTTTATTTCTCTGAGACCCCAGTAGGGTTGTAGGTGGGAGGAGCGCCTACAGTGCAATACATCTGTGTTCCGGTTGGTGTCTTGAACTGGATGTGTAACTCTGGTGGCGATTCCCTGCTTCTCCCGCCCCCTCATTTGCGTTTTACCTGCCAAGGCTGTTCTCTCCTCTCTGCTCCTTATCCATTGGGTCCAGAATTCACTTTACCTGAATTATTCTCTAGTTTCTATTCTCTAGAATCAACCAAACAAAAGCAAAACAAAACAAGAAAAATACTCCCAAATTTGTGCATACAGCAGACTATTTAATGGGTATATGGAAAGTAAGGATAGGTTGGGGGAGGTATTATATTTTGGTCCTATTTGAATAACCCAGTTAATTACAAGAAAGGGTTAGATACTCCAGCTTTTAAATCATTCAGCCACTCTACTATAGGGGAATCCCAGTGGCCACCATTCTCCCTAGTCTCCAAGCTTCTCGCCATGTTGCATAGTCTTGTCCATCTGCTCCTCAGGTTGGTCCTCTCCATCTCTTCAGTTCTCATTCAGAGAACAGGCTAGCCCTCCGTGTTGGTTTTGTGCTGCCTCCTCACAGATGGTGTTCTCAAAGTACTTCTCACGTCACCCTTCCCTTACCCCTTGGTCTAGCAAGTAATGTGTTTTGCCAAGATGTTCCTTAAATGAATACCATTCTTCCCCCAAAAGATTAACCCGTGAAGCTATTAAAGTAATATACCCCAGTTTTTCATTGTCTTTCTATGTAGCAGATCTTTATATATTTAATAACAATTATATACCTAGTAGGTGTCTAGACAGGCAAAAAGATAGCGGATCTTGTATAGCTTGTACATATAGCTTCCCCAGGTTATTTTCCATTCCTGTTAGACTTTTCAATTATAAAAGCCAATGTGACTTCTTTTTCTACTAATTCTACCAATGAATTAGACTTCTTGCCATTTTGGGACAGAAATAGTCCGACTAGAATAATGTAAATGACACAAATGCTATCATCATTGCTGTTATTAATTTGATTTTAAAAAAAAGTTGTGTTATGTCAACTACTTGTTTATGTTATAAATATACACTGAATGTCCAGATTATTATGAACTCTGAATGATCTGGCCTCTCAGTCGATATCCTATATATTAAAAGGCTAATATGCAAATTGTCCCCTTGACCAGGAGTTCGACCATCAGGTAGGCTGGTCAACCACCCATGACCCCTCCCCTGGCCAGGCTAGCTGAACTCTACCCATGCATGAATTCAGGCCTCTAAAAATATATATATATATCTGCATTCAGATATCAGAATAACCTGGTCACTCAGTATATTATACAATCTCTTTTCTTCCTAAGTGGAGCATACTCTAAGACTTCCTGACCTAAATGAATCATACTGAGCATTGTTGCTCGGCTGTTTTTCTTATGTCAGAGACACTTCAAGAAACTACACTTAACCAACACTCAATGGCCCCACAGGACCGGCCTTTTCTGGAATGTGTTTGTTTGGTTGGTTTAGTTGTAGTTTCAGTTTTGCTTTCACAGTACTGATTATTGTTTCATCAGTGCTCAATATTGCCTGCTTCTCATAACTTTTATTCCTCCAAATTTGGCCTAAATTTTTGGGTGCGATGAGAAATATCACCAAATTTTATGGCTTAAATATAATTAGAATGGGGACCTTAAGGATACATATTAGTCAGATATTTTGTAGATTAAAAGAATCGAGGCTGAAAGCCACTGGGACAAGTTTTCTCACAGTTCAGAATGCCACCCAGACTTCTAAAATCTTTATGTCCACAGGGACCACAAATAGGTTTGTTTTATAACCAGAACTCCTCAATCTACTTTCTTACTTGATTTCCCTATGCCTTCTTTCAGCTTTATTACCTCTATAACCCAAGCCCAAGTGACTAACACTTGATTTAATTCAACTAACCTGTTCATCACTTGAAACTATTACAAATTTGCTAGCGTATTTGCTTTATCTGTCAGACACAAACACGAAAATACATGATGGCATTTTGTCCCATGTGGGAAAGTAATGTCCCTTCTCCTGTTTTGCTGTAGAATCTCAGTTCTCAGGTCAACATAAAAGCAAGCCCTTGAAAATGACTGCTACCACTATCGCCATTCATTGGAACAGTACCTGTGTAGCAACAAGCCAGACTCACCCATTCTTGGTCTGTGGCCTTGTTTGTCAGAAAGGAAGCCTTATAAATGTGCTTGTACTGCCCTCTAGTGGCAGCTTCAGGGAAATCGGAAACGTGTAGCTTCAGGGGGATTTAAGTTTTATTGAACACTGGCAAGAGAAAAAAATCAAAACTTTTAGAAGTCTGTATACATGAATTTAATCTAATCTTTGAACACACTTACCTAAACACACACACACACACACACACACACACACACACACACACACACACACTAAAACAAATGTCTTTTTATTAAGCTTATAAATTTCCCATTATGCAATGATGATTTGGAGTCATATTTGCAATTTAGGTACTTGAAAGAAAATACTGTAAACTTGGGTAGTTACTATGGATGTTTCAGTTATTAACTTGATTGCTCATCACTCATAATTAAATCTGACTCAGCTTTATTTCCCTCATACATAACTCCGATGCTTAGGTAAATCAATTCTAAATGTGGTCAGATTCCTACGTTCTGTTCATCAACATTCGAAATTGATAGCCATTGATAGTGCTTCAGAAAATTTTTACATAAGTGCATTAACTGAGAGAGGATACTTCTTTGTCTTATAGAAAGAAGTGTAATGTCGACAGGAAAGAAATATGATTGGTTGTAAAAGAATAACAATGATGAAATGAATATTCTGTTGTTGACAAACTTCAGTTAGTTAATATATAATAAAACATTATTCAACAATCATAAATAAGGAAATCTTGCCATTTGCAATAGTATGGGTGGACCTTGAGGATATTTTGCTAAGTGAAATAAGTCAGAGGAAGATAAATACCGAATGATCTTACTTATACATGAAGTCTTAAAACAAAGAAACAACCAAAGAAATAAAACAACAACAACAAAAAAAAATCCATAAGTATAGAGAACCTAGTGCAGAGGTTGGTTAGATTGGTGGGTGGAAAAATGGGTGAAGGGGGTCATAAATGGCAGTTATAAACTAATTATTCTGGAGGCACCATGTGTAACATGGTGAATGTAGTTAATAACACTGTGTGTATATTTGAAAGTTACTAAGAGGGTAGATCACAAGAAAAAAAAAGTATGTGCGGCTATGGAAGTTAACTAGACTTGTGGCGATCATTTTACAATATATACACATGTCAAATTATAACTGGAACTAATATTATGTTATATGCCAATTATATCGCAATAAAAACTGCAGTTGTTGATCAGTAACTTTAAAGAAGAGATAAGCTAACAAGTTTGTTTTGCTTTCCACTAGTCGTTTAGCACAGTCTTTTATTAAGAAAGGGGTGCCTCCCCCATCTGGTTTATCTTCCATCCCTGAAAATGACGAGACTACATCCTGTATCCAGTCAGATGTAAGTCAAGTGACAGGAGGAACTACATCCCCGGTAACTACTTTACTCTTACTCTTAATTATAATAGATGTTTCTTCCATTGTAAAATATATTCTACATAAAAAAAGATGTGTAACATGCATTTGAACAGAATAAAGTGTACTGTTACAAGAAGCTTCTTAGGGATCCATCACCTGGATTAGCAAAATGAATATTCATCGCTTACAAAAAGCCCCCTATGTGTCTCCCTTCTGAGTTGTATTTGCCATTCAGAGTTTGGCATTAATTAACTCCATACACTTCTAATTTCCCAATGATCTGAACATCTATCAACCACGTGTCTCTTGGTTTAATTGTTACATAATTGTGCTTAAATGGACTCTTGCGCTAATTCTCCTGGGCCCTCATTCACTGAACCTTGTCAATGAGATGCATTTATTTTGCCACATGATCAGCGCTCACTCATTTCACTGGTCATAGACATTTAATGTATAACTTTCACAGTGGTACCGACCATAACCATTGCTTGCTGTTCAGTGGTACCAGGGCTATTCTTGAATGTCCCTGAACACAGGCACAAGAGGTTTTTCCTTCCAGAGTTGGTAAACTTTTGTATGTCATGGCTCCCTTTGTCAATTTCTAAAACTTTAACACAGAGTGGAAGCAAATCATCTCTTTCTGTGTATTAGCTGAGAATTTTTATAGGGAACAGGGGAAGGCAATATAGCTGTCTGCGTTAGCACTGGGAGGACACACAAGTTCACTATCGGGTGGCTGAATGACTGCTAAACACAGCTGCTAGATAGCTGGCCAGCTGCAGGTCACGGGGCTTTCTGTAGACAGAAAGATGTCACCATTTGAAATCAAACAATGGGTCTAATTTAAAAGTAGTGATGAGTGATATTTGCAACAATTGGAATATAATGTAAAATAGTGTAATTTATTTTCTGGATAAAGTCACAATTGTTGAAAATGGAAGAAATGTTGAGTTTCAGCTAAAGATGTATTTTTTAAAACATATCCATGTTCATGAACTCCTGAAATCTAAGCATAGGCCCTGTGTACACTAGACTAGAAAGCCCTGTGCAAGGTAAGAATCTAGGTCATAAGGCATGTACCTGTTTAATCTATACTGATAAAAGGGTAATATGCTAATTAGGGCGGACACCTTCCAGATGTCCTTCTGGACAAAGCGGCAGTGGCTGCGAGGGCCAAGGCACAGCTGCCAAGGGCCCAAGCCCAGTGGCGGCAGCAGTGTGGGTAATAGGGCCATAGAAGGAGGCCAGGCTGTGGCTTAGCCCAGGGGCTGAGACAGAGGTGGTCAGGAGTGATCAGACCAGCAGGGGAACAAGTTAAAGTTGATCAGGCTGGCAGGGGGGCAAGTTAGGGTCAATCAAGCTGGCAAGGGGGCAAGATAGGGGTGACCAGGCCAACAAGGGGGCAAGGTAGGGGCGATCCGGCTGGCAGGCAGAGAGATTATGGGCCATCAGTTAGGCAGGCAGAGAGGTTAGGGGTGATCAGGCAAGCAGTTAGGAGCCAGTGGTCCTGGATTGTGAGAGGGATGTCTGACTTCAGCTTAGGCCTGTGTGGAATGGGCCCTAAACTGGCAGTCAGATATCCTCCGAGGGATCCCAGATTAGAGAGAGTGCAGGCCAGGCTGAAGGACCTCCTCTCCCCGTGCACAAATTTTGTCTAGTGGGCCTCTAGTGTTAAAGTAAAATACCAAGCAATTTTCAATATTAATGAACGCTCAGCCACTACTGTCAGTCCTGCATGAGAACTGTCTTTGCTCCATATCCTGGCCAAGATTTAGGTTGTCTGCCAGTTCAACATTTGCCAGTGTGGTGGGTGTGAAAAGGTATTTGTTTTTAATAGGGAATATATTCACATGTCCAAAAACAAAAATATAAGGCATGCAATAGGATGTCTTAGAAGTCTTGCAGCTTTCCTCTTATATTCTCTTCTCAAAGTGTTAGAATCTTAATCTCTTTATCAATTGTATTGACTCTACCATTTAAAAGTTCTATTGAATATATTTAACTTTCCTATGTTTAGTTCCTAAGAGCTCTCTCTTGTTCTTGATTATATTTTTGTAGAAGTTTATTGTTTGATAAATAAATACCCTCTTATTTTTCTGATGGTACTAATTTAATTCTGTTTTCTATGAATCTCCCCACCCACACCCATAAGCATATATATATATGAATCTTTCCTTAATTGTCTGGTGACACAATTTATTGTACATATGCATTTAAGGAATTTATGACATTAAAGAGCTACCCATATCAGCAACTTTATGACACTGATAGACCTTGTCAACTGGTAGCTTTAATTCAGGATAATTGGGGATGAATGAGCTACATTTGAAAGTGGGATTAGTTCTAAATGTCAGATTCCCTGAGGCTTTCCCTGGACTCTGGTCAATTTATCCAGTTGAGGGTCCTCTAATTTCTCTCCTGGGGAGGAAGGGGGTCACAGGGATTGGCATGCACTTATCCTTTAATGTTATTGAAGCCAAGCAGGACAGAATTACTATCAAGGTTCAGAATGTGCACTTCCTCTCTACATTGTAGACTCTCTGGCTTCCCATGGCATCTGTGAACCCAGATCTGAAGGTTTCTCAAGGAATTTCTTCACGTGTAGCGATTTCCAGAGCCCTGTTCAAGCAGAAGCAGGATAGATATTAAACGAATTAGAGAGAACTGGAGACTTATCTGTTCTTTATATAGATATTCAACCCTTCTGAGTGGTCAGCCCATAGCTCTTTTTCTCTATTTCCCTGCTACCTGCTAATTCCCTGAGGCTTGGCTGGGCTTCTTTCTCAGTAGCACCTAGCTATTCAGTTATCTTTATTATAGTATCACCTCCAGCCACTTTACATTATTCAAAATATTATTGACATTACCCATCATCAGCATGTACAAGTTTATAGCATTTTAACTTGTATACTTATTTTAATTGTGTAGAAAGAGAATAGGTTGTAAATGAAAATTCGACTTAATTTCCCTGTTAAAATTTTGAGGAATCACTTTTATAATTTGAAACCAGTCTTTTTAAAATTATCTTACTGATTTTTTACAGAGAGTAAGGGAGAGAGATAGTTAGAAACATTGATGAGAGAGAAACATCAATCAGCTGCCTACTACTGGGGATGTGCCCACAACCAAGGTACATGCCCTTGACTGGAATTGAACCTGGGACCTTTCGGTCTGCAGGCCAAAGCTCTATCCACTGAGCCAAACCAGTTATGGCTGAAACCAGTCTTTTTATGACCTGTCCACTAGTTGCCTATCATGATCTCAATATATTCAATCTGTGTTAATACAAGATGCCTCATACTAAGTGATATATCTACTTAGGGATATTATTGTTTTAACTTTTATTATAAAATTAAATCATGAAATGCCCTCAGATATTCTGCATTTTAATGTCAAATCTAAATCCTCAAGAAATTATTTAATTAAATTTATCTCTTGAATTTTAAGGTTAAAATAATTCGGTTTTACTGTATGCTTTAGTATTTTAAGAAATCTATTACTAATATTTAAAAGACTGTATTAACTTTTAAAAACTGTGATGCTTTAGAATTATAATTTTTTGTTAAATTTATAAATGTTTTTTAATGTACTTTTTTTTTTCAATTCACAGGGCAATGTTTACTCCCAACTTATACATGGAAAAGGTAAGTGAATCTTCTCACGACTTTGCCTCTCAACAGCTTTGAGCGCTCCTCCTGATTCCCAGAAGCCTCTCCCCAGGGTCTCTTCTTATGTAATGAGGATAATCTGCTCTGGGCTAGAAAAGTCAGATAATCTCACTTGCTTAATTTAAGCTTAAAGTCAAAATAAAAGACAATCTGATTAGTCCCATGAGTAAAGATCATGAGTTTTAATGCTTACGTGTTTTGATCAAAGCACTAAAACACTAGTTCTTGAACAAAGAAGACTTGGTCAAACCCAGAATCCCCAAAAGTGTTAGGTAGCAAACTTAGGTTCAAGAAGTCTATAGGAATCTTGTGTATTTACCAAATGAGCATGAAATAAGATCACGGGATTACCAACTGTAGGTGCAATTAAGTCACTTACTGAAATACATTGATTCTAATAAATCTTTCAAATTTTCATTTATCTTTCTGTTATCCAAGCTATCTCCTCTTATATGAATATGTCTGTCTATTGCAGATTTTAGGTGCATAAGCTAGCTAATTTCTGTTATCCTATCTAATAAAGAGGGAATATTCTAATTGACCCTCACGCTGTCACAAAGATGGAGATGCCCACAGCCAATAAGGAGAGAATATACTAATTGACTGCCCTGCCCTCAAAGATGGCAGGACCCACAGCTATAAGATGGCGGCACCCAGTCCCCTCAGCCCTGCCAGGGTGGCAGGCATGTCAAGGCCAGACCTGCCCCCAGGCAGGCCCAGCTGCTCCATGTGCCTGCCTCCAGAATCCCCCAGTCCCCTTTGTCCCCCAGTCACCTAGGGCTGGCCAGAGGTGCAGGCAAGCCTTGGATAGTGGCTGCCCAGCTTCCCAGGGCCACCCGAGGCTCAAGTGACCAGGGTCGGCCAAGGCTTGCACTGCCAGCAGTGGCTATAGCAGAGGTGTGATGGGCCATTGCCTTCCCCTGATTATTATGTCAGGTCACCACCTGCCCCTGAGGGCTCCTGGACTGTGAGAGGGGGTAGGCCAGGCTGAGGGGACCACCCTCCCCCGGCCAGTGCCTCTAGTAACTTTATAATCTTTAAAGAATATGTGTACAGCCCTGACTGGTTTGGCTCACTGGATAGAGCATCAGCCTGTGGACTGCAAGATCCCAGGTTCGATTCTGGTCAAGGTCATGTATCTTGGTTGCGGGCACATCCCCATTGGGTGGTATGCAAGAGGCAGCTGATTGAAGTTTCTCTCTGATCGATGTTTCTAACTCTCTCTCCCTCTCCCTTCCTCTCTGTAAAAAATCAATAAAATATATATTTTTTAAAAAAGAAAAAGAATGTGTGTACACATTTAAAAGTAAATTAGAAATTTCTAAAGACTCTACTATGCATGCTATGAATAAATTATATTGAGTTATGAAAATATTTATCTATATGGATCTCTACAAATTTGAGGCCTGCATGTAAATGATTATCTCAAAAGTAGACTTTGAATTGCCCTCTATGATTTTCCATATCTTGATAACTTAATACTTAACAACATAGGTGGGTTTGACCTGTGGTTATCTTCTGTCATGCACAGATGAAGTGACAGAACTTGCATTGAATGAATCATCCCATCCAGTTGATGGACTGAGTTTGGAAAGAGATCTGATTAGCCTGACAACAACACTGGATAAATTACAGGAGGAAGCTGCAGATTTGAATACTAGTATTACTAAAGAAATATGGTTAGATTTTGAAGATTTCTACGCATGCTTTCAGTAAGTATGTTTTTCATGTGCATTTAACATAGTGGATATGTAAGGTATTAATTTTTAGCTATTATTTAAAAGAGTTAAGTCAGTATTAGTCTGGTGTTGGTATAATATTAAAAAATATATTAGGAGAATAAATGGCTGAGATGATTGTCTGCATAGAACATTAAGAGGTAAGCCAACTTTTAGGCCATTTTTAGCTTATCCTCAAATACTTTTTTAATTAAAATAAAAACAGTTTATTCACTGAGGTCATTTTTTCTTTTTCAGGCAATTCAATACAGTTGTTATTTTTTCCTAGATTTATTAAGGTATAACTGACAAATAAAGATTTAAGGTATTTAAAGTGTACATGGTTTCAAATTGATATACAAATCCATCATGAAAAAATCCCCCCATTGAGTTAATTAATATATTCATCGCCTCACATATTTACTTTTTAAAAATGAGAACATTTAAATTCTACTCTCTTAATAAATTTCAATTATACAAGCCAGTGTTATCCAATATAGTCACCAGGTTATATATTAGATATTCAAACCTTATTTATCTGAGAACTGAAAGTTTATACCATTTTCTCAAACTCTCCCTATTTCCCCCACCCCTCTATCCCTGACCACTACATTTCTTATCTCTGTAGTCATTATTTTTTAACTTTCATTTGTCTTTACTTTGTTCTGCCTATAATTAAATCTAAGAAATTTAACATGTAATAGTAATCTGATGAATATAATGACAATAACCTATTATAAATAATGTTTTTCAGAAATATATATATTTTCCACAAGCCAAGTTCATATTGCTTTAACTTTCAAAAGTCAGAATTCAAGGTAAATAATATGATCTCTCTTATTCTCTTTCCCTTCTTATACTTAAACTAAAGGCCCAGTGCATGAAATTCATGTGGGAGGAGGTGTCCCTCAGCCTGGCCTGCACCCCCACCAATGTAGGATTGGGCCTAAACCAGCAGTCAGACATCCCTGTCACAATCTGGAACAGCTGGTTCCTAACCACTCACCTGCAAGCCTGCCTGATCACTTCTAACTGCCTCTCCCTGCCTGCCTGAACACCCAAAACTGCCTCTGCAGTCCCAGCTTGGTAAAATAAAATGATGACATCTCTATATGTTTCTCTTCATTACCCTGATTTTTTAAATATCAATGGTGTGAGAAAATGATAACTTTTTCTTAGGATTTGTGGAATGCAAACTTAAAGGACCTTTAGTATGGCCTTTAAGGCAGGACAGATTGTAGCCTGAGGCCAGGATGCCTGATTCTAGTGGCCACAGCACCAGGCGAGCTGGAGGCATGGAGCCTGAGACCTCTCCTGGGCACCTTCCTTAGATGTTCCTTTGGTGCTCAGTGTTGGGATGAGGCAGGGGCTCTCAAAGATGCCTTGTGTGACACCAAGGCAGTCTTTTCACTGGGTCTCCAGGACCATCCACGCCAAAATTCTCAGACCCTTTAAAATGACGGCAAATGAATTCTGCTTAGAAAATCTACTCAGGCCAGTACACAGGGCTGGACAACCCAGGGTCCTTCATAGGTTTAGATAGTGAATATTTGAAACAACTGTCTCTATCCCAATATGTTATAGCTAACCAGAAACAAGGGAAATGAAGTGTCAAATGCTAAGTATTGCAAAATACTGGGGAAGCAATCATGGAACCCTTGTTACACCCTATGAAACATTTCTAGCAATCTTGTCATATTTGATTAAATAGCAAAATTTCATTTTTCACAGTAATACTAGAAATTTTTCTTTCATATTTTAACTGGTTATTTAAATATTGTGGTAAAATAACATGAAAAGGGTTTAAAATATAGTGACAGTTAAATTAATTTAACACATTTACCATGTACCATAAGGCAAAATTATGTTAAAGCATCAAGAATCTGAGATGCAACGATAGCAAAATAGTCGAGATTACTAGTCTTGGGGTCAGATAGATAGAAAGACTGACTTTTGAATCTCAGTTTTGCTACATGCAAGCTCTGTGACCTTTGGAAAATTATTTACCCTTTCTGTGTTTTAGTTTTTTTATCCATAGTATGGTTATTAATAGTGCCATATAGGATGGATTGAGATCATGTATATGTAACTCTTATGTGGATGTCCTTTAAGGGAATTTTTGGTTTTGCTCAATACTTTCTTCCATCTCCAAAAAAAAAAAAAAAATCCAGTCTGGTGCCTTAGTGTGCAACGCTAATTGCACATGCTAATTTCAGAACATGCAATGGATATAACACTGAGTGGTCAGATTATTATGATCTCTGATATATTAGAGGCCCAGTGCATGAATTCATGCACAAGTTGGCTCCAGCCAGCCTGACAAGGGGGAGGGGACATGGGCAGTTGGCCAGCTGCCTGCTGGTCAAACTTCTGGTCAAGGGGACAATTTGCATATTAGCCTTTTATTATATAAGATATACTCTGAGTGGCTAGATTATTATGTGTTCAGAGATCATAATAATCTGGTCACTCAGTATATTTCTTTTTTTTTCTTTTTTAAATATATTTTATTGATTTTCCACAGAGAGGAAGGGAGAAGGATAGAGAGCTAGAAATATTGATGAGAGAGAAACATTGATCAACTGCCTCCTGCACACCCCTTAATGGGGATGTGCCCTCACTCAAGGTACATGCTCTTGACTGAAATCAAACCTGGGATCTTTCAGTCTGCAGGCCGACGCTCAATCCACTGAGATGCAACAATAGCAAAATAGTCAAGATTACTAGTCTTGGGGTCAGATAGATAGAAAGACCGACTTTTGAATCTCAGTTTTGCTACTTGCAAGCTCTGTGACCTTTGGAAAATGATTTACCCTTTCTGTGATTTAGTTTTTTTATCCATAGTATGGCTATTAATAGTGCCATATAGGATGGATTGAGATCACGTATATGCATCTCTTATGTGGCTGTCCTTTAAGGGAATTTTTGGTTTTGCTCAATACTTTCTTCCATCTGAGCCAAACTGGTTTCGGCCACTCAGTGTATTTCTGAAGATCTTGTAGAAAGAAGGAAGAGAAAGTTTATATGGCATTACACTCAGTAAAATGCTTTAATGCATCCCCATTATACACTTCCATTCTCTGCCAAAGTTACCCTGCAGCCTCTCTGCCTATCAGGGACCCGTTCTCTGAGCATTGCTCAGCCTGGGCCCAGTCTCCTCTCTACTTCTGGGACAAGCACGCCCCTTTCATTCCTCATGGAGATAAACTTTGACTCTGATATGGGACCAATCCCACACAGGTCCTATAGAACCTGCCAGCATTCATTCCGTATGGTTTTCTTCATCTCACAAAACCTGTAAAGGACTTATTGTGGTGTCTGGAACATAGTAAGTTCTCTGTAAATGTTAAGTGTTTTATTATTATGAAAGTGGGGAATACAGCAGTTTTAGGCAAATATTAAGTTCAATGTTTGGTATCATTTCTTGCAGTTCTCAGATGAGCGTGTGTCCTACTATCTCTTCGTGGATAGTCTAAAACCTATTGAACTACTCATTTGCTTTTCTGCGTTGGTACGCTGGGGAGAATCTGGAGGTAAGAGAGCTCTGAGGAAATTATAGACTTAAAGCCCAGCTCACTTTCATTCAGTCCAGGGGAAATAAACAATAATAAGATTTTAAGGATCTGTATAAAGGAACTTATTTCCTCTTCAGACCCTCTTCAAGTGATTATAGGAGATGATGTGCATATCCCTTGTAATTATCTTGCTCCCCAGACATCAAGGGTTGTGCTTACTTTTACCACCCACACCTCTTCCTGCATTTGTCCACCTTCTTGGCACACTTGGTCACATTGTTCTTCAGTTCTTTCAGAATCGATATGGAAGAGCATGAACTGTTTCTTCTTTAATTTGACAATTCTAAAGATCTTTTTTCTCATCCACCTACTTTCATGATTATACTTTAGAACTCATTGTACCAATACCTGCATCATATCCAATGTTTCAATTTTAAGCCCTCTTACAACCCCCTTTCCTTCTCCTCCCAACTCCCCCGATTCTCCAGTTCACTCTCTTGGGAACTCTCACTCCTACAATTGTTTGACTTCACTGGGACCATGATCCATTGACCCTACCACTTTTTCTCTTTCCATTACTTTATTTCTCTCATTACCAGTATATTTTCCAAGCTCCACCATCATAATTGTATTCTCACATGTACCTCAACCCTCTCATCTGATGTTCCTGGAAAAATCACAATATTGGGTGAACTCAACAATGGAACTCTGCACCAATTCTGTGGTTACATCAGAGCAGCTGAATGTGACAAGAAGAACAACACACGTATCAGCTAGTTCCACTTTAAATTGAGGACCGCAGATCACAAAAAGGCCTTGGGGTACTGATGACATTTCTCAAGTTTGTTTATTCTCCCACTCTCATTTTTCTGGATGTCTATCTTAGACTGTCAAATCTCTCCCTTCAGATGTTCACTACCCACTCTCATTCTTACTCATTTTCAACTGATGATGTTTTCACTGAAGAGATAGAAAAAATTCAGAAGTGACCTGTCTCATCTTCCCATAAAGGACTCTTCCCAGCTTTAGTCAGCCTCCCTTCCTCTTCTAACTGTTCCTGCTTCTAAGACCAGCCCTATGCTCACACATGCACATTTGCACAAAATACTCTTAATTATTTGGCTTGTTTTCTTAAAACATTTATCTCTAACTCAAATTAACAGTACCTGACACTGTAGAGGTTCAAAACATATTTTTGAGTGCTTTATATTGAAAGTCCTACCAACATCGAGGGCAGAGACTATGACTTTGCACTGAGATATAACCAGTGTTTCCAGTGGTATCAAGAATGTAGCAGGTGGGCAATAAATATATGTTTAGTAAACTTTTCAAACTTTAGGTGTAAGCTTAGTATTTCTACCTAAACAAGAGCTCCTAAGCCATACCATGTCCTTAAACATTTAAATTTTATATATATAGAGGTGACTTGGGTCATGTTGGGACCTTATGTATTCAGCTTGAGTATTATCTGGAAATAAGGTAAAAATATAAATCCCAGAGTTGACTATAGTATATTGCATATTTTAAAGTAACTAAAGCAGTAAATCCCCATTATAAGAAAATAAAATGATGTGTGGTGATGGATGGTAACTGAGCTTACTGTGATAATCATTTCATGATGTAGCATATATCAAATCATTATGCTGTTCACCTTAAAATAGTGTGATGTTATATATCAATTTCATCTCAATTGTTCTTTAAAAATTTTAAATGTATTACACCCTTAGCTACAGATGAATAGTCAATATTCTTTATTTATTTTAAGAAAAAACACGTAGTATTAACCTTAAATATATGTTAATTATTTGCTATTTCTACTCCCAGTCAAAGCTAAGAATCAAAAGTAAAACCTTTGATAAATAATGGGCTATTTGACCTTGCTTTGCCACTCTCTTAGGAAAATCTTGATGTCTTTTTTTTTTTAAAGTACATCTAGAGCAGTGGTTCTCAACCTTCCTAATGCTGCAACCCTTTAATACAGTTCTTTATGTTGTGGTGATCCCCAACCATAAAATTATTTTTGTCACTACTTCATAACTGTAATTTGCTACTGTTATGAATCTTAATGTAAATATCTGTGTTTTCTGATGGTCTTAGGAGACCCTGCTACCTGTTCGCGACCCACAGGTTGAGAACCGCTGATCTAGAGATATATTCTAATTCTTGCAGCAGGTAATAAAAGTGATGGTTTACTCCAATAAATGTCCTTTCCTGTCTGTTCCTCACGTCCCCATTCCTGGTTTCTTCACCTGGAGAGATGCTTATGAGGAAGAAAATGGGACAGGAAAGAAGATCTGGATTCCACTTGAATATTATTTCTAATAAATAATTACTCAGAGTAATTTTTAATGTTTATGAAAATATTAGATCATCTCTATTTCCTTATGTTACTATGATTAATGTGGTGAAGTGAAAGCCAACTACACTCTATCAACAAAATTTTAATATTTTTCACTTTTTCTAGCTGTTACAAAAGACAGTCCCCAGGTAGAGCCTGGACTACTTATAGTTGAAACATTTTTCTGGAAATCTGTGAAGCCCCGTGACATCATTTTGAAGATTCATACTTATAATACCAAGGCATCTATGGTTCGCCTGCCTGTTGGGTATGGAATGACTTTATTTTTCCCAGAGTAAGAATTTTTAAAGTCCTGTAAGCTGTTAATTATTAAGTAATTAAACAATAAAGAACCTCAGATATTCTTTCCTAATGTGATTTGATAAGAACAAGTCTATCATGGTTATTGAGAACAAATAAATTGAAAAAATGCTGTACACAAAACCTCTTCTAAAACATTCATAATTGTTAGACTAGTAATTCCTTTAGTAAAATGTATGGTTTAAATTTGTTTTATCAAGCATTTCCTAAAATTCATTTATTGAAAAATCCTTTTAGTTTTCTTGTAAATCTCATTATATTTCTTAGCAAGAAGTATAATTTTATTAAAAAGATTGAGAAAGAGAGCATTTCCTCTGCCAAGCCATAGTTTTATCTGCAGTTTGTTTTTCACTTTACTTGTAATTTTATTTTTCATTAAGATAAAATAATTTTCCATTTTAAAGAAAACTGGTATAATAAAAGTGGCTTTTTTTATTTTGGCAAATAAAATTCAAAATATTACCTCATATTTTAGATGAATTAAATATTTTTCCTAGATTTCCCAAGATCAATCATGTTAATTCCAAGTGATCAATGACAAGCTATGGTCTAATACAAAAAAAAGGCAAAAGCAAAAAAAATCAACTGCTAAAGTAATATATGGCAAGCATACAATATTTCTTTAAAAATAATGAATTTTAGAACTTACATCTGCCTTAAAAACACTGGCATGGCGAGATTCTCTTAGAAATCTTACTCTTTCTGAGTGCTCATTCATTGAGACAACTAAGGTCAGGGACCTAATAAAGAATTTCCTTATATTCACGTTTTCCTCCACTGGGTTTTGACTATCATGTGTGTTTTGAACATGCTCTAATTGCTCAATAACTAAGAGAAATGAATCACCTGCTCTCGATGACACTGCATCCTGGCAGGAGAGACATAAACCGCATTCATGAAAGTACGTATTTGTCAAAAAGTGACCCATGTAATACAGAGTCCTACACCACCATGAGTGATTGTTGTTCAAGAAACAACATGGAAAGAAGTCTTTCACAATGTGACCGCTGTGTGTGACAGGTGTCGCCACAGTGTGTACATCCGTCACTTAGTGTAACTATTTTCATCTGACAGTGCAATGTAGCTTCTATGTTACCTGATGGCTCTTTGCAGTGAAAATTCAAAGGGCTTTATTCCATCTGTGTTAAAGAATTCATTGTTCACTAATGTTTAACTTTGAGCACAAACTGTCATCAAGAAACACACAGAGGCAAGGATTCCAGCCAAGGAAGCCCTGGGTCCTCAGCATTCTCTCTCCGTTCTCTCTAGGAGGCATTTGCTGCTCCTCACTGCGTACTCGCCCATCGGGCACTCCTTACACGTCTGCAGCATGGTGAATTTTGTCATCGGGGATGAGGATGTGGTGCTGCCCAACTTTGAGCTGGTAAATAATTTTAGCAACGTGTGTGTGTGTGTGTGTGTGTGTGTGTGTGTGTGTGTGTGGTGTGCATGCATGCCTTATTTTCAAAGAATTTGCACGAAACCATGTTTTAATTTTATACTTGACTTTCCCGTTTTTTTAACCCTTTAAGACTATTATAAGTATACTCTGAAAGAAAATTCCAGAATATGACATGTACAATAAACACTTTAAACTCTGTAGGAATGCAAATGAAATAATTTTAGCTTTTCTCTAAAAACTCCCTTCACCTCTGCTCTGTTGGAGCCTCTTTCCATATGTAAACATTTCACATAGATTCATCCCGTAGTAGTAGTGGTCTTTTGGAGGAGAGAAGGATCAGTACAGTCCTTTTTAATATACTTTAAAATTTGGTGTTATACCTCTCCCTTGGCCTGAGGAACCTACAGTGTGTATCCCTGGTCTTTAGGAGGAGAGAGGATCATGGAAGGTTCTACTCCTCTCCTTCATCTCCCCTCCCTCCTCCTCATTGCCTCTCCTTGGTTCCTGAAAGAAGAGCGGAGGTAAAGGGGTCCAGCATCTCCCGCAAGGGCCTGTTTTGGTTTTAGACATCCTCTAAGTGGCATCCTCTTTAGATATGCAGGCACGTACATTTGGGGGGCAGATTTGCATAGGGCTTCCCAAGACACTAGTCAGCCTTATCCCTCCCCCCCAACTCATCTCCTACATAGCACAGTTTCATAGTAATAAGACGGGATTTTCTCAGCCAGAAAGTAAGCTCTTGGCTAGGGTACCAACAAGATGGCTTAAGATCAACCACCGAGCCCAGGCATTCTTGCCTCTCTGGCCTGTGGTTGTGCAGGCTGCCCCATGGTTGCCTCCAATCTTGGCTGCACGGTCTCTCACGAGCCTCTCTCTCCTGCTCAATGGACACAAGGGAAGAACAACCAGCCCACTTGATTAACAGACATCCCTCATTACCTTCATCATGTTTATCTTGCTAATTTTAAATTCTTATTTTGTCTTTCCTCTCTCTAAAGAAAAATAACTGTTTTTCAGGTAGCATGGATGTTCTGCTTTGTTTCTTTTGTTAGGTGGCTTAACTTCCTAGGCGCTTAGTTATTTTGGTCTGTGAACCTATATTTCCATGGTGTTATCACCTCCTCCATCTTATAAAAATTATCGGGGCTCAAGGCCAGGCTCCAGTGTTCTTTGGTTCTAATGAGAAAGCAAAAGGGAACGGGCTTTCATTGTTTCTTCCTAGTTGATAGCAGGAAGGAGCCAGCATCCCATGCTAATTCACCTTCTTGTCTCCTTTTTTTTAAACATATTTTTTATTGATTTTAGAGAGTGAAAGAGAGAGGGAGAGAGAGGTAGAAGCATTAATGAGAGAGAATCATTGATCAGCTGCTTCCTACATGACCTCTTGGTTCCTGGGCCAATGCTCAACCACTGAGTCACACTGGCTGGGCGACCGTCTTATCTTCTTGATCATTATTGCTCTCTCCTGGACCCTTCCCTGCCCATATGTCCTCAGACCCCATGCTATTTTTGTCAGACTAATCCCTGGACATTCTATCAGAACTAAGTCTGGATATTAATACTGTGGAGAAGCTTTCCCTAACCCCAATATCAGGTATGCAGTCTTTCTATGTGTTCCCACTGTAGCAGGAACCATTGTTTGAAATCTGAGACAACACCACTCAGTGAACAGCCTTGGTGAAATAATTTCTTTATAAGTAACTGTTGAGTCAGCCATGTGATAGAGATTTAATATATTCAGAGAAATTAAGTTGCTGTAACCCTAACTACACTTGACTAAAGGAAAGTGAGACTGGCTGCGTGCTTTCTCTTCACAGGAGAGCTACCGATTTACAGAGCAGGCGCTCACAATTCTGAAGGCTGTTGGAAATGTGATTGCTAATTTCAAAGACAAGGCCAAACTTTCCGCAGCGCTGAAGGACCTACAGGCAGCCCACTACCCTGTGCCCCTCCACAACAAAGAGCAAACTGCACAGCACTTCAGGGTAAGCACGCTCAGCACATGCTCTTAGGAGGAGACTTTCTCAGAGAAAGTGACTTACAAATCAGAGCCGGAGAAATGTTGTGGATGAAGGCAATTTGGTGGGAAAGTGACTTTGGGAATTAGAAATGATGGAATAGGCAGAAGGAGATGATAAAGAATGTGGTATTCTGACTGACGTATTGCCAGAGGGAAGGGGGTTGGAGAAGATCCTGCCTACTATATGATAACAGAAGATTTGACATTGGGTGGTGGACACCTGGTGCAATATACAGATGTTATAACATAGAAACTCACACCTGAACCCTATATGTTCATGTTGAGAAATGTCACCCCGATCAATTTAATAAATCAGGGGGAAAAAAAGATTGTGACATTGGCTGCTGTGGGCTGCTGTGGCTAAATTGTCCAGGGGATGCAGATAAGTTAGGACATTCTTCAGAAGGGTCCCACTAAAGGATGGGAGATGGTGACACACCCACCAACTATTTTCCCACTGACATGAGGTTACTCCCAGGAGTGGTAACTTCCCCACAGTTAAAATTTTCTGAGGGGATGGGGGTGAAGAGAGGAGAGCTGAGTAGCATTCTGGCCTCACGAAAAGCATTGAGGGAGTGAAACAGGAAGACTCCACGGTACCTGCTAGGTTTTGGTTTTTTATTGAAATGTTGGGCCAGATGATTTCTGTTGTGTGCATGGCTGGCCTACACCCCTGAGATGCCAGTAGCATTTTGTTTTGACAATTAAAAATGGCTTCAGACATTGTGAGATGTCCCTTGGGCAGTAGCATTGCCAGATCTAGCAAATAAAAAGTACATGACACCCGGTTAACGTTTTTTTGTTTGTTTGTTTTTGTTTTTTACTAAAGACATTTTTTAGAGAATTGAGAAGTTACAGAGATTTCTCATATTCTCCCTTCCTCTCCCCTTCCCCCACACAGAGGTACAACCTCCCCCATTAGCAGCATCTCCACCTCACTGGGACACTTGCTATATTAATCAACCTATATTCACACATGGTTATCTCTCAAAGTGCTTAGCTTACATTAGGAGTCATTTTTGGTGTTGTGCATCCTATGGATTTAGACACATGTATCCATCATTGTGACAGCAAACGGTATTTTCACTGACCTAAAAATCCTCCATGTTTTACCTATTCTTTCTTCCCTTACCCCAGCTCCTGGCAACCACTGCGGTTTTCACTCTGGTTTTCCCTTTTCCATGATGTCATATACTGTAGCTGGAATCATACATTATATAACCTTTTCAAATCAGCTCCTTTCAATTAGTAATATACTTTTAAGATTCCTCCATGTCTTTCCATTGCTTAATAGCTCTTCTTTTTAGTGCCAGATAATATTCCATCATCTAGATGTGCCACAGTTTATCCATTCACCTGCCGAAGGACATCTTGGCTGCTTTCAAGTTTTGGCAGTTATGAATAGAATGGTTAAACACAGCCATGTATTAGGTGTGTGTGCGCGCGCACATAAGTTTTTAACTACTTTGGGTAAATAATAGCCTGCATGACTGCTGGCTCATATAATAAAAGAATGTTTAGCCGAAACCAGTTTGGCTCAGTGGATAGAGCGTCAGCCTGCGGACTGAAAGGTGCCAGGTTCAATTCTGGTCAAGGGCATGTACATTGGTTGCAGGCACATCCCCAGTAGGGGGTGTGTAGGAGGCAGCTGATTGATGTTTCTCTCTCATCGATGTTTCTAAGTGTCTGTCTCTCTCCCTTCCTCTCCGTAAAAAATCAATAAAAATATATTTTTTAAAAAAAGAATGTTTAGTGGCTGTACCATTTTTCATTCTCACCTGCAATAAAAGTAAGCTTCTATAGCTCCATATCCTCAGCAGCCATAGGGGTGTTTCTGTCCCATATCCTGGCTTTTCCAATGTGTAATGCTATCTGATTGTTGTTCTAATTTTCATCTCCTTGATGATATATGGTGTGGACAATCTTTCATAAGCTTAATACTACCTGCATGTCTTCTTGGGTGAGTTATATGTTCAGCTCATTGGCCTATTTTTAATCAGATTGTTTGTTTTCTTATTGTTGAGTTGTAAGAGTTCTTTGTATAATCTGGATAATAGTTCTTTATTATATGTGTCTTTTGCAAAGATTTTCTCCCATTCTATGGCTTGCCTTGTTATTCTCTTAACATTTTCTTTCACAAAGCAGGAGTTTCTCATTTTATGCAGTCTAGCTTTATCAATTCTTTTTTTATATGATTCATGCCTTTAGTGTTAATATAAAAGGTCATTGCCATATCCAAACTCACTATTTTCTCCTAGGTTATCTTTTAGGGGTTGTATGGCTTTGCATTTTATATTTCTATCTGTAATAAATTTTGAGTTAATTTTTGCAAAGTGTGTCAGGCCTATGTATCAAGTTATTTCAGCAAGTTAAATTTTAATATTAACAAACAACATGTGCAATAAATAGGACATATACTAAAATTATTTACACAAAAATTTATTTTATGTATTATTCCAATTTAACTGGGAATTGGGTTTTGTTGGGAGAGGTAATTAAAAACAAAATCTCCAAACTCATAAAACCTCTCTATGAAAATAGAAGAGAAAGAAGGTAATTTTGTTGTCAAATGAGTATTAAGCCAGGATAAAATGCACATCACACCAATATGTTAAACAGATTACAAAGACAGAAAGAAATCTCACACACTTGCATGGCCAAGCACATATAGCTCATCACAAACATGTTCTAAAGATAAATGGTCACAAGTTAAAGAACTTGATAGCACCATTCGTCACATAGACAGAATACTACATTCACTTGGTATTGGGGATGCTTGACTGAGTTTACTAATTGACTCTATCCAAAAGAAAAATAAACTTATTTTGTATTTATAACAAAAGTAGTTTTTGCAACTGGAAGGTAGATGCCCAACAAAGTTAGGCAATGACCTTCCACAGATCCTAGAAATAGTGGTGTCATCTCCCAGATGATTACTTTTCAAAGAGATGATTCCAAAGTCCTTGAAAAATATATTTCTGCATTTTAAAGCCAGCAAGGGCTTATTTTGCTTTTAAAAAGACTTGCATACACTTTAAAGAGAGAGAAAAAACCTGCAATGATACATTTTCTAAAGGAAATGCTCTAAGAAAAGGGAAGACAGTATTCTCTTCCTTTTTTTAAATAAGGAGAATTAGCAAGTTTGACAAAAATTGGAGCAGGTGATCTTTCTGTCTTTCCTGGCCTGCCTAAACCTCCATCAGACTGCTCTCTTGCTTTGGATCTCCCTCAAAGCTGATGGTTCTTTGAATTGTTCAATAAGGTTTTTTTTTAGAATAATATTCCCCAAAGCAGAATATTCTATGACCACAATCCAGAGAGGACCATCAAGCATTGTTCTTTTTCTTCATTGCAATATCTTATGCGTTACTTTAGAGAGGATGTCTCAGCATATCCAGCCCTCTGGACACCTAAAATCTCCATTGATGTGGTAAATTCATGAATCTCTGTAGTGGTTATTCCCCACTCTCTAGCATGCATGGGTCTTACTCATGAATTCAGAGTACTGGCCACTTTCTGCCCACAGAAAGAGTTCACAGAATCAACAGCATTCACTTATAGATCAGACCAGAGTGGTGTCCTACAGAATGAAGATATCAAGGACTATAAGCACTCAAGTGTAAAAGAATGAAAGGATTAACATACTTATATATTATTTTTTTCAATTTTTATCTTGAATGTTGAAATATTTAAGACATTTTTAGCAGGACATAGAAAGCACCAAGAAGTTGAATGTGTATGTTGATCTATTATAAGACTACATGGACAATTTTTTTTTTGATACCTAAGGATAGGACTCAGTGAGGAACTGCAAAGAGGGAACCGAAGACCCTTAGAACGTTCTTTTTCTATTTATAGATGTCTTTTCTCTACTCCTAAATTCATATCATGGAAAATATAGCTCCTCCATTTTACATCCTTTTCCCCCATATGAGGCAAGTCTAGAATGTCTTGGTCCTGATTTTATTATTGGCCAAAGTAACAATGATTTGCTCTTGGGTTAACTGCTTACACTCAGGATTGTGTACTATTGCTGGGTGATGGGGCAGGTACAAATACAGGTTATGAGATTAAGTGCCAGTTTCTATACATACAGGGAGAAGTGAAGAGTAGTCAGAAAATGTGCACTAAGCAGGAACTGTAACAGTCATTTGCCTTTGAAGGAACCGTTTTTCACCATTTCTATGAGGCACATTTATTTCTTCACCCTTTAACATCAGAATGAAATCAGAGTATATGCTATAATTGGTGGTACCTTATAATTGTTGCTTGTCAGGTGACCTCTAAATTCTCTGTGTGCTTGTGGACTTGTTCATAAGGTTTCATATCATCATTGCTTCAAAAGATATGTGTATTTATGTGTATCATTTGACAGAAGCCTAATCCTTCTGGAAAGAGAATTAAATGGCATGATAGATGTGGGAACCTCTTTCCACATCCCGCATGGTTCAGGGTTCCCGGGTCAGGGTTTGGGTTCTGAAGGAGGCCTCATGCAAACGAAATGAGAGACTAGAAAACATTAATTTGGCGAGATTGGGGGGCCAGGCGGGAACCTTCCTCTAGTAGAAAGGACTGCCATTTGCTCTGGCATTTTTCTCCCTTTTATTAAGGCTTTGGGACACACTCCTAGCCTTTAGGCAGGAAATAACAGAAATTAACATGATACAAACAGTTTCAACTAAACAATGAGTAATCAGCTCTGACCTTTCAGAGCAATTAAGATTGGCCAGCCTTCTGGCCTCCCGTTTACATGCACCCAGTGAGAACAATTACATCCACCTAGTGAGAACAATATTTGGTCTCCGACAAATAGAGACTCTCCAAAAAAAAAAAAAATGTGAAGAAGAGAGATTTTCCTCATACCAAAATGACTCCCTTCAGGCTCAAACAACAACAAAGAAGAGAAAGGTGTGACTGACAAAAAGTCACCCTAAATGGTCCCCAGGTGCTCTGCATAATGCACCCAGCACAGAACTTCCCGGGGACAGGGCGAGAGCTGAAAGTAAGCCTGCAGAAATGCGTTGTGGATTTATTGTTATTCCCAGTGGCTTGATTGGATAAATGGAATCCCTCAGCTTTTTAGGGTAAAAAGCATGAAACAACATTGAAAGTTGGAATATGTGTTTTTATTGTTGTCTAAAATCATTCCATCAGTTGTCTTTGGCAATATAAAAAATGAGCCAGCACCAACACTTGCTAAATGAGGGTTAGTGGCTTCAGAAAACCTCAGGGACAAAACTAGAATATTCTTTAGGCAATGGTGCATTTTCAAAGCCTTTGATAACATAAAGGACATATTATATAGGAAAAACAGATGTTAAGTATTTTCTTTTTTAACATGTAAATCATTTTATAAGTAGTAGGAAAAAACAAAACAAAACATGGTGGGTGTTTGTTGTTGTTTTTTTAATCCTCGCCCCAGGATATTTTTACATTGATTTTTAGAGACAGTGGAAGGGAGAGGGAAAGACAGAGAGAAACACAGATGTGAGAGAGACACATCTATTGGTTGCAGCCTACATGCCCCCTACGAGGATCAAGAGCCTGCAACTGAGGTACCTGCTCATGACTGGAATCAAACCTGGACCCTTCAGTCCACAAGCTCATGTTCTTTCCACTGAGTCAAAATGGCTAGGAAGAAAAACATGTTTTTAACAAAACTAGAGGAAGGTTAAAGTGCCAATTATGGAAATCAAAGAATGATGTTAATTATTACCAAAAAAATAATTTGCAAAAGTATGACTTTGAATATGAATAAGTTTTTGGAATACGTAACCAATTTATGAAGCTTGTTTTATTTTTCATGTGTGTTAAATGATGAAAAACTGTATCTAAATCTAAAAGAGCTTTTTCAATAAGAAATACTCATAGATAATAAGAAAGTGATAAAAGTCTAGCCTATTTTCTTTCCTGTGGCACATAAAATAATAGTCTTATAATAGATGACATCTTAGAATCTATGAAATGTAGTATTTAACATGCTTAAGTTCAAGGACCATAATATTTTTTATCATATGGTAAACCTTTTCAACCAATTTAATGTTATATTTTGATTGAATGTACATTACAAATATTGTTATAGTGATAACATTTTATTAGATTAGAAAATCATATGATTATTTTGATTTCTTAGTGGATGAGTGAGACTTTGAAGAGTCTTTTTGTAGATTGTGTATATATCTGAGAAATATATTTAAAAATTTTTTAGAGTATCTGAAGTTTCCTAGACCTCTCTGACAGGTAATAGTATTTTCTTGGTTTAAGAAATACACTAACCTATTTCTGTTTTAGGTTTTTCACACTTCCTTATGGCGTTTAATGAAAAAAGCTCAAGTAACGAAACCTCCTTCATACTTTAAATTTGCGTTCCGTGCTATGGTTTTGGACTTGGATACACTCGATTACACTTTGGAAGAGCCTTCTATAGGTACTGGTTAATTTTAGATAATTATTAGACCCAAACACTCGTAGGCTCACATAGGAGAAATAATTTGAGAGAAGTGCACTTGTAGAGTTCAAGGTATGCTCTGGGATGCTCACAGTGTTCCAAGGTTCTTGTGCATCCCCTACCACACATCCATCCAAAATCTTGTTTCATTTGTTCCTGACCTTAAAAGTTATGAAATTCTTCAATACACAGGGTGTTCCCCAAAAAAATGTATATATACTTTAACAGCTAATAGCTCAGTTTTGAAAATGAAATGTATTTTAATGAATACTGTCTTTACTATTATTCAAAATGTGTGTATACATTTGTGGCACACCCTATATACAATATAATTTGAGGAATTCTGGAGAGTTTTTCTGATCCAAGTAATACTCCTTTCCTGCCTCTCACAATACTCCACTGTATTTCCACCTTCTCCTGCAGGCCTGGTTCCCCCAACTGTTCTTTTCTTTTAATTTTGAGAGAAGCCTCTTGCTACTTTCACAAAAGACTCAATAGTAGTTCACTAGGATGTCCGTATTTAGTGTTACCTTCTCCAAAAACAGTTATTTTCTAAACAAGAATCTTGTACAGAAGACAATCCTATCTAATAAAAGAGAAACATGCAAATTGATTGTACCTCCACTATACCCAAAAGCCATGCCCACCAGACAATCAGGAGGGAGTATGCAAATTAACCCAATCAAGATGATAGCAGCCATGGAGCTGGAGCAAGCAGGAGGCTTGGGTTGTTCCTGGAAACCCTGGCCTGCCCTGGCCTCCACTCAAGGATACAAAGTTTCAATTATAGAAGATAATTAAATCCCAGATACCTGCTTCCAGCCTCTGCTTGAGTTGCCGGGGGGCATGGCCATCCTGCAAACCACCACAGGCCCCTCACCCAGGCCTTCCCAAGCCCCAAGGGAATCCCCACCCTGATTCAGGACATGCTTCAGGGCAAACCAGCCAGCACCTACCCATGTACCAGGCCTTTATCCTATCTAATAAAAGAGTAATATGCATATTGACCATCACTCCAACACACAAGATGGCTGCCCCCATGTGGTCAAAGATAGCTGCCCCCATGTGGACACAAGATGGCCACCACAAGATGGCCAGCAGGAGAGGGCATTTGAGAGGGACCAGAACTGCAAGGGAGTGCAGTTGTGGGCAATCGGGCCAGTAGGAGAAGGCAGTTAGGGGTGACCTGGTCAGCAGAGGAGGGAAGTTGGGAGTGACCTGTAGGGAAGGGCAGTTGTAGGGGACCAGGTCTGCAGGGGAGAGCAGTTGGGGGGGGGGTCAGGCCTGAAGGGGAGGACAGTTGGGGGAACCAGGCCTGCAGGAGAAGGCAGTTTGGGGAGACTCAGGCCTGCAGGGAAGGGCAGTTGGAGGGGGGACCAGACCAGCAGGGGAGATCAGTTAGAGGCAATGAGGCTGGAAGGGGAGGGCAGTTAAGGGTGACTGGGCTGGCAGGGGAAGGCAGTTGGGGGAGTGGGGACTAGGCTGACAGGGAGGGCAGTTAGGGGTGACCAGGCTGGCAGGGGAGGGCAGTTAGGGGCAATTGGGCTGACAGGGGAGCAGTTAGGCATCAAGCTGGCAGGAAAGTGATTAGGGAGTGATCAGGCTGGCATGCAGAAGCAGTTAGGGACGATCAGGAAGGCAGGCAGGTAGGTGATTGGGAGCAACAGTCCTGGATTATGAGAGATGTCCAAGATTGGAGAGGGTGCAGGCTGGGCTGAGAGACACACCCTCCCATGCACAAATGTTGTACACTGGGCCTCTAGTGTTAAATAAAATAATAAATCTATAGTTGTCACACTTTATATGTCAGAGAGCTTTAGTAGTTAAAGACATTGAAAATTGGAGAAGATATTAAATATAATTTTCAGTACAATTTGTTTTTCTCTTTCCAGCAGAATTAGCTGATGTAAAATATTTTGTGCCATCAAGTGATAAAGAGGCAGTAGCAGCAGCAACTAAAATTCAAGCCATGTGGAGAGGGACTTATGTGAGAATGCTTATGAAAGCTAGAACACCAGGTATAATTTTTCAATCACTTATAAAATGAACTTGCCTCTATATTAATGAATATTTGTGTGTGTATTAATGAAAAATATTTTAGAGTCATTTTACTTTTGGAATAGGCTAAATATTTTTATTTCTATAAATATTAAAATTTTTTGAGATCAAAAAATATTGTCAGTACACTCACTCTCTTGCTTTAAGAATTTAGCACAGTGCCTAGCACAGAGTAAGCACACAATAAACACTTGCTAGAAGAATGAATGGGAGAATGAATGAATGACTCAATGAATGGGTAAATGAAAGAATGAATGATTTGAATGAAAAGGCTTCTGTGTATGTCCATGGTGTATTTTAAGTGTATTAGTATATTTATTAAATCAAATATACGTGTATATATATAATAAACAATTGTGTGAAAAGTTTTAACAACCTGTTGCAGTAAAACATTAGCAGAGGCAAAAAATTAAATGTAATTTTGTTTACATTTATCTAGGAAAAGCCTTCCTTCTAGTAGAATTCTTTCACTTTATTGAAACATTTTGTTGTAAGAAATCTTTTACAACATTAATGAGAATCATTCAAATGTTTGCTTAAGCAGTAAAAACTATACATGCACAAATGTAGAAAAATCTAAATATATTGCATAGTTTCATATAGAAGTATATTAGTGTTACCTGATTTTTATGTTTTTTTTCTATTAAAAATAATTATAAATTTGTCAAATTAACTATATGGTAAAATACACTTTTTATTGTCCAATTGCTGCAAAAGTTACATTCATACAATAATTTTTTCTCTTGATGAAGACAAAATTTGAGCAATTTAAAAATGTTT
>PVJN01017806.1:0-39985 GCA_004026805.1 Lasiurus borealis
GGATGACAGCTGCAGAGACCGGTTCGAGCAAGGAAGACGTAACACGTTAAACACACAGGGAAACGGCCCGCAGATGCAGACACTGTGGTTGAACCGGGTCTGCAGACTCCCGAGCTCTTCAAGACTAGAAATCGTGATTTGTTGACATTTCTGTTTCCAGTCTTGTTCAGTCACCGGCACACAGTAGGTACTTAATAGGCATGAATTTGGGAGTCCTGTGGCAATTTAATGTGACCTACCATGATAAAGCAGCACAATCAATGTGGCTTATAAGGTCTTTTCTCTTTAGCTTTGGTTTGTTCACAAAGCAGAGGACACACAGGGAAAACCTCTCCCTTCCCACTGTCACCCCATCCCCTGAAGTCACCGGTGTTATGTTTGGTTTATATTCTCTCACGCCATTCTGCATGCTCACACGGAAATATATGTACATTTTATTTTCTACTAATTTCCTATTTGTAATTTATAGTCTTCATCTTTTTTTTTCTAGTAGGTTCTTTTTTTCTTGTCAATATATGGAAGCCACCCCCCCAAAAATATATATATATAAATAAAAGCAAGCCCTAGGTATTGAGTTGAAATACTAAAATTGCCATTCGTTTTAGTCACAGTCAATTACCAGCAATTTCATATAGTTCAACTGGATTTATAGGTACGAATCCTCTATCTGAAATTTGTTGCAACCATTTTCCACAGCCCATTAGTTACCCTTTGACTTTTTCCAGTACCTTCTGCCACTGGAAAATCTTAATTGTCTACATTATCAAATCTGTTTCATTTCCTTCATGCCTTCTGAGGTTCTTGTACGATTTAAGAAGGTCGCCCTACCTGGGTATTATTTAATGTAATGCTCCCCTAAGTTTACTTCCTCCTGAATGTTTGCTTTGCCTTTGCATCCAATCCATCAACTTGTATAACTAAAAAAAAGGGGGGTCTCACTTTCTTTTCCATGGAATAGCCAATTATTCTAGTGCCATTTTTAAAAACCATCACTGAACAAATGCCACCTTTATTATAAATGTATCAAGTTCTTATAAAATTGATTTCTTTCTTCTGTATTATATTTCCCTGATCTACTTGTCTGTTCGTGTGCCAATGCCCTATTCTTTTTAAAAATATATATATTTTATTGATTTTTTACAGAGAGGAAGGGAGGGAGATAGAGAGTTAGAAACATCGATGAGAGAGAGACATCGATCAGCTGCCTCCTGCACGCCTCCTACTGGGGCTGTACCCACAACCAAAGTACATGCCCTTGACCGGAATCGAACCTGGGACTTTTCAATCCGCAGGCTGATGCTCTCTCCACTGAGCCACACCGGTTTCAGCTATTCTTTTGATTACATTAGCTTTATAGCAAGTTTCAATACCCATTGGAGCAAGATATTTGTGGTCTTTTTTTTTCCCAAAGTTTTATTAGCAATTATCGCAGAGGTGTTGAGGTATTATTATTTACCCAGATCTACAGGTATCCTGGTTAACAGTTAAATCACACATCTTAATATCTACCACCCCTCTCGAAGCTAGCCAGGTTCAACTTAACCGACACTTACCCTAACCTCCTGGCTTTGCTCTCCTCAGGAGGTCAGTATGCTAAGTAGACCAGACAGCCGGACATTTAGCAAATGGGTTGGCTAAGAAGATCGAGAGGAGGGGGCAGAAGCGAGTCTCTCTGGAAGCCCTCGGTACAGGCCCATGGCTGTTCACAGTGTCCCCTCTGTCCTCAGACGGTAGACAGGTCGTAAAGGAGGATGGAACAGGAGCAGAAGCAAATTACGTGCTGACGGCTTGGATGGGGAATAGCCTTGTTCTTAACAGATATTTCACTGGCTCCAGAGTATAAATAAAACGCTCTGCCTGGCAGTCCACCACATGACCAGTGACATGTAATGCGGGCGCTTCCATGCCACAGGGGGGTCGCCTAGCCAGTGGTGAGAGTACCCGAGAGCCCATCGGGGGGATGCTGACTGGACGGCGCCCAGAGCACCTGTCCGTGCCGATGCCGGGCCATCGGGAAAGCAAATCCAGGGCCCATGCTGGTGAGCTCAGGTCTCCATAGAAACTCCTGACCAGCTGGGGAGCTGCACCTGCTCCAGCCCCTGAAGCCAGTGCTGTCTGGAGCAGAAACCTACAGTCCCCTTCCCTGGCTTGGCGCAGCCCTCACTGTCATTTGTGTTCTGTGTCATTTGCATGTGCCTCTATGAGCACATCAGTCAGAGTCACTGCTTATGATTAGCCTTAATTTTTTTTAAGTGCTATAGATTTTTATTTCTATACAGTTTGTAAGTTTTACTTATTTTAGAGACAGAGGAGGAAGGGAGAGAGGGAGAGAGAGAGAGAAACATTGATTTGTTGTTCTGCTTATTTATGCATTCATTGGTTGTTTCTTGTATGTGCCTTGACCAGGGATCGAACCCACAACCTTAGGGCATCAGGACGATGCTCTAACCAGCGAAGGTACCTGGCCAGAGCAAATATGGTTATGAACTTCTTAAAGTAATGCACTAACTTGGTTTTAAAAAACCTTCATAGGGGAAAAGGGAGATAATATATGATACTTTAAATAGTTAAAAAAAAACAACCTTCAAATAGTGAAAATGGACATACAGAATAAAAATGGATATAGAGAAAGAAAAATGGATAAAATCTCTCCTTAACTTCCTTCGTGTCTGCCTTCCTTCCTTGGAGAGAAGGTTCTTAGAAGTGAACCAAGAATCCACTCTTCTTAGATTTCTTGTTATAAGTGAGCATCTTGGTTTGTTAAGTTATAAACTTGTTAAGTTTTATCGAGAGGCAGAGCGGGTCTCACATTGAGGCTAGGAATGAAGGACTGAGCGGGCGGAAATGAGCGAGCAGAGGCCAGCAGAGCATGGGGGGCAGGCGGCGAGCACAGGTGGCACCTAGTGGGGCAGCCAGTCTTGCTGAAATCCTCACGGGCGCGGAGCACGTGCCTCCTGGCTTCCGGGAGCCTCAAGGAGCTGGAGGGAATCGGGGAGGGCGGTCCTGTGCGCTGGAAGCCCGCTGGGGAGGCAGCTAGTGGGTCGGGGCATGGCAGGGGGCAAGACACAGCGGGCAGGAGGGGTGCAGGCACCTCCTTACGGGGCGATGTGGCCTTTTGTGGGCCAGGGAGGGTGAGCAGAGAACATGCAAGCTCCCCGGGCAGAAGAGGACCAAGTAGCCGAAGCCGGTATGGCTCAGTGGCTAGAGCGTTGGCCTGCAGACTGAAAGGTCCCAGGTTCAATTCCGGTCAAGGGCACGTGTCTTGGTTGTGGGCACATCCCCAGTGGGGGACGTGCAGAAGGCAGCTGATCTATGTCTCTCTCTCATCGATGTTTCTGGCTCTCTATGCCTCTCCCCTCCTCTCTGTAAAAAATCAATAAAACGTATTTTTTAAAAAACAACAAACTATGTATCAGAAGAGGACCATGTAGGTTGCTCCACCTCCTGCTGGAACTGCTAGGGGGAGAGGACACCTCAGCACCCTCACCTGCACCCCACCCTCCCAGGACCGTGTGTCAGATGGCTTCCGCTGCCCCTCCAGACCTACTCCACTCTTCCCCATCCACTCGCCCCCTCCCCCAGGCCCTCTTCCCAGAACCCTCTCTTGCAGCCCGGTAACCACCCTACCTTCTGCCCCTTCTGCTCTGTGGTTTCCCTGCGCCCTGACAGGCTTTGTGACGAGCCCATTAAGCTCGGCTCGGCTTACCCAATCTGAGGGCGCCACCTGTTTCCTGCCGGCCGGGCGATGCAGATGGCCTGTCTGACAGGAGCCCCTGTTGTTCCAGGCGGAGGGGGGGGCGCCCGCAGATAATTGGAGGTCGCTGCAGGCACCTGCAGTGAAGCTGGGAACTTGAACTCTTGGGGGGTGGGGATTGGGTCTGTGTCTTTTCAGCCTCGGCACTGGGAGGGGGCACGCTCAAAACGGGTTTCCTTTCTTGAGTTCAGGAGCACCCTCTGTCTCAGAAGGCTCCCCTTCTCCCATGCTGGTGCCTGTGAGGCTGCCTTTGAATGACCTGCAGGAATTACATGCAACCCTGAGCGGAAGAGCAGGCCCGGGCAGAGGCGGCCGCGGAGGAGCTGGGGGCCTGGAGCAGCACTGGAGGAAGGATAAGCTCTGACAGGGACAAGCGGGGGGCCCGAGGGCTCCACCCATTCCACGATTGTGCTCGGGCCACAGCTGGGCCAGGAGGCGGTGCTGGGCCAGCTTAAGAGAAGCAGGAGGAAAGCGTGCTTCTGCCATGCGCAGGCGGGTCCCACCTGGCTGGGGGGCAGGGATTGCCAGCTCCCGGCGGATTTCGTGGTATAAAGAGTTGCTGGTAGTTGTTAAAGGATTATGTGCATGTGGCCTTTTAACATTTTTTGAAAGTCAGTGTACCCCATTTACAACTATGTCCAAATATACACTGAGTGGCCAGAATATGGTGATCTCTGAACGCATAATAATCTGGCCACTCAATGTGTGTATATATTATATCTAATATATTATATAATATGTATTATATGTTATAATATATTATATATAATATATATAATATATTAATATATTATGTACTATAATATATTAATATATTATATATTATATACATTATATAATATATATAATAATATATTATAATATATTATATATAATAATATATATAATATATAATATATTATATATGTATTAGAGGCCCAGTGCATGAATTTGTGCACGGGTGGGGTCTGGCCAGCCTGGCCAGGGGGAGGGGACATGAGTGGTTGCCTGGCCTGCCTGCTGGTCGAACTCCTGGTCGAGGGGACCATTTGCCTATGAGCCTTTTATTCTATAGGATATACACTGAGTGGCCAGATGATTATGCGTTCAGAGGTCCTCATCATCTGGCCACTCAGTGTATATGTATCTTGATAAAGACTGGAGTACACATGAAAATATTGATTGTATTGAGGATTGTGGTCATCAAATAATTTTCTTTTCTGGCTTTATTAGTGTATAATTAGTATATAGAAATGACATACATTTAACATATACATTTTTAATGTTAATTTGTTTTTATTGATTTCAGAGAAGAAGGGAGAGGAAGAAAAAGATAGAAACATCCATGATGAGAGAGAATCATGGATTGGCTGCCTCCTGCACGCTCCCCACTGGGGATGGGGCCCACAACCCAGGCACATGCTCGATCCCCAGTGTGGGGCGCGCAGGAGGCAGCCTCTCATCACTGATGGTTCTATCTCCTTCTCTGACAGCAATAAAAATATGCGTTACAAAAATCTCTCTTGGTGCCCTGCACGTGTGTGAAATTTGACTGTAGTAATTTTCATAGAAAAAGATCTACACAGTTTTAATCTGCACCAAAGAGGAATTTGCAGATAAAAACATCTCAGTCCTTATCTACGTACCTTTTCAAAATATCTCAGTTTTCTTTGCGAGAAGACAGCCATGGTCTCAGCTGTGGTTACAAGGTAATAGTCTGCGGATGACTCAGAAAATAGTTCTTTTGGGGGGAAATACCTCTAGCATTACAAATAGCGTTGCAAAGACGAAGACAAGTTTTGTCAAGTCCAAAGTTGCTTTCGAGGGCATGCCGGGCAGTTCCTACGGCAGTGCTGTGGTGGGAAGGTTGGCAGCAAAGTGAGGGCTGGAGAGGGGGGAAGGGGGACAGGAGAGACTCTTGGAACCAGAGTTCTTGGTGATAAGTCTAGGAAGTTTAGGAACTGTGTTAAGCGAGAAGGAACTGGACTAATGGCCTGGCCATTCAAATTCTAAAGGGGGCCGTGTGAGCATTAAGAGAGATCTGGGGGAAATACATTTTGCAAACATGACCTTGAAGACAGCAGCATTATGGACCAGGGTGGGCCCCATACTGAGTATTCAGAGGAAGATGGGGGGAGGGGGAAGTAGCTAAAAGGTGGCTCCCTGGTTGGTAGCCATGAGCTGAGGGCTGGCCTGGGTCAGTCCTCTGCAGGTTCTGGGTCCTACCCCCCAAGGGGAGGGCTGACCGGCCTTCAGGGCTTGGCTGAGGCCGGGACATCAGTGCTGGAAGCAGGCTGCTGAGGGCCAGCTGGGAATGATTTGGTCTTGAGTCTGGCTGTGAAGCTGTCAATCAATAAACTGACGCGGTGTTGAGGCAAGGACTAAACATGGGGGGCCCTGGAGCACACCAGGGTAGAGAGGGTGTTGTGGGGAGCCCTGCACCAGGAGAAGCTCCAGGCCAGCAGGAGCCAGAATACAGCTGAGCAAAGCGGGGCTCAGGGACAAATGAAGGTGTGGAGGTGAAATTCTAAGCTGGCCCCTTGAATTCCTGCCCCTGGTGGACACGCCCTGTCACCCACTTCCCTTGAGCGTGAGCAGGACCTGCGAGTGTGATGGGCTAGTGGTTCCATCAGTTAGGTCATATCATACAAGATCTACCCATGGCGGACTGGAGGGGGATTCTGCTGGCTTTGCAGATGTCGCTGCCCTGTTATGAGAGGGCCCAGGGCTAAGACCCGAAGGCAGTCTCCACATGCTGAAAGTGGTCCGCTGCCAATAGCCAGCAAGAAAATGGAGCTCGCAACACTATGACTTTAAGAAAAGGAGTCCCGCCCACAATGCCCATGCGTTTGGAAGAGGCCCCTGAGCTGAGCTGAGGTCACAACCCTGGCTGCTGGCACCTGGGTGCCGCCTGGTGAGACCCTGAGCGGAGGACCCAGCTCACCTGTGCCAGGACTCCTCGCCCACGAAGCTGTGAGTAATAAATTCCTGTTGTTGAAGCTCTGAGTTGGTGGTAATGTGCCATGCAGCCGTAGAAAGCGCATGCAGAAGGGCTGGCCTGGTGTAGGAGTGTTGGCATCAAAGAGGGCATTGTCAGTGCCCAGCTGGGTAGAGGGACCCCATGGGGCACTGACTTCCATTGAGGCAACCGTAGAGGACATGCCACCCTACCACCACCGTCTTTCAGGGGCCGTGACACCCCCACATATTGGCCACCGTGCGGAATGACCATGCGCAAGGTTAGGCATTGAACAGGCATCTGCTCACTCATTCATTCACTCACCACGTGTGCTGCTAGTAACGGAAAGACTGGGCGCGGCCCACCTGCTGTCAGGAGGGACAGTCGCATCCTTGGCTGTGTCATGGAGCAGCTCGTAGCTGGAGCAAAAGAACCAGGAAGCTTTGCATGCATCAATATGGAAGGTTCTGGAATGCGTTTTTTAAGGGGGAAAGCCAAAGAGAGCGTGTATCTTGTCAAAGGAGGAGAGGAGCGAGGTTTGTTCCCATTTACTTACATGTACATTTAAAGATCTCAGCAAGGTTACTGTGGCTGCTTAGTTCGGGGAAGAAGGGGGCTGGACAGATGGGGACAAGCATGAAAGGGAGACCTTTCTGGTTATTCTTTTTACCACGGACCCATCTTGAACTGTCGGCTATATAACACATTAAATGCATGTATTTGAAAGTTAAAATACTTTAAAAGAAGCTTTGGCTCAGTAGAATTAGGGAACCACATGATCGCTGTAGAATCGCCCCTCCCCCATCCTTGCCCAGTTTCCTTTGTTGTGTGGGATCAGGGGCTCAGCACTTACCTTCCCCACCCCAGCTCCCTTGGGAGAATGTACCATTTTTATCCGGCGTAGAAGACGACTTTTTAACCCAGGAAAATCTTCTCAAACGTCGGGGGTAGTCTTATACGCCAGGTGTCGTCTTATAGGGCGGGTATATCCCAAACTCTGTATTTTAACTGGAAAAGTTGGGGGTCGTCTTATACGCCCAGTCATCTTATACGCCGGAAAATACGGTAGGGCTGTTTTCCCAGAAGCCACGGAGGCTTTCCATCCACACCAAGACCCCCCGCTGGCAGCTGAGACCCCTGGGCTGTGTGGGTCTGAAGGGCCCGCTCTCCAGCAGGCTCCCACCAGCTGGGAAAATGTGAGCTCAAATGACGCACCAATCCAACCTGCGGGTCTGAATGCAGCTCCAGCAGAGCCGGGCTCCGCGGGTGTGTCTGCTAGTGTCAGTGCTAGCTGTGTACACCTGGAGCCCGTTCTGACTGTTGGTGCCGGTGGTCTACCAGTTGTTCGATATCCAGTCTGTCACCTCTGCCCTCTGTTGCTCCTCCTTACTTCAGGCCCTCCCCCCGCCTCCCCCTCTACTCTGGGCTTCCTCCCTCATTCTTCCTGCTGCTGCTGATTACCTTCCGTTATCAGATGTGGACCCCGCAAAAAAAACACACAGATGGCCTGCTCAGATGGGGTCATTTGAGAAGAGTTTAATAAGGGATTGTTTATGAACGTGGGGGCGGAATAGAGGGAAACCACTCGGGATGGGGAAGTAGCTGGGACAAGAGGAGAGAAGAGCCGGAGAGAGATGGGTGGAGAGGCCCTGGCAGCAGCCGAGACCTGTGGGTGACGGAGGAGGCGGCCAGCTCACGGTGACTCATCAGAGAGCAGGCCTGGGAAATGAACCTCAGCTTTCCTGCCTCCTTTCTTCTCTGTGGGTCTTCCGTTTCCCGAACCCCACGGAGCTCACGGCAGCCCACCGAGTCCATCCACAGAGCTCAGCCCCCGGCACAGAGCATGGCAGAGGGGAGAGAGTGGACCTGGAGAGGCGAATGGAATATATCTCGCACTGCTCCCCTTCCTTTCAGGAAAACGTGATCATGGAAAGTTTCACACATCCTATATAATAAAAGCCCAGCGACCATAACGGCAGAACGACCAGAATGACCAGAACAACCGCTGGACTGGTCACTATGAGGTGCATGGACCACCTCTAGGTCCCTCCCCCCATGCCCGCAGGCTCCGATCACCAGATGGCGGACAGAGAACTGGGGTGGGTGGTGGCAGGGCGGGACTGGGGACTGGCCAGTGGGCAGAAAATGGCCCTGGTTGCAAGGTAGGCCTAGGGACCCTACCCGTGTGTGATTTTGTGTGCTGGGCCTCTAGTATTTTTATAAAATTAGAAAGACTAGTGTAATGACCCCCACCTAACCCATCATCCAGCTTCACTATTACCCACTCAGAGCCAGTCTCATTGATCTACATCTCCACTCTCTGTGCTTCCTTATTACTTTGCAGCAAATGTCAGCTGTCATATCATTTCACCTGTCAATAATCCACATGTAACTCTAAAAGATAAGGATTCTTTTTAAACTGCAAAACCACTAGCAACATAAAGTAATTAAATAATTCCTTAATATCACCGAATATCCAACCAATGTCAGATTTCCAAGTGTCCGATAAATATTCTACATGGCTTTTTTTTAATAGTTTGCTTGAATCAAGCTGAGTCTCTTTTAAATCTGTAACTTTCCCTCTATCACTTTTCTTTTTAAAAATATATATATTTTATTGATTTGTTACAGAGAGGAAGAGAGAGGGATAGAGAGCTAGAAACATCAATGAGAGAGAAACATCCATCAGCTGTCTCCTGCACACCTCCCACTGGGGATGCGCCCGCAACCAAGGTACATGCCCTTGACCGGAATCGAACCTGGGACTCTTCAGTCTGCAGGCCGATGCTCTATCCATTGAGCCACACCGGTTTCGGCCCCAGGGTCTACTTTTACAGGCCCTCTCCTCTGTATTTCCTCGAGTTTACAGTTTAATCAGACTCCGGCCCAATGTTTCTCACTACTTGACAGATAGTGGTAGCGTCTTCCCAGAAAGTACAAGGTCTGGTTGACAGTTTTGGGGATGTTTGTGGCCATGGTGACGGATGCCCAGCTCCATCCATTCATTAGAGGTGGCAGAATGATGATATTCAAATGTATTCCTCTTCCTGTGCTGCCGATGCTGCATCTCAGTTTGGGTTTTCTTTCCAATTCATAACCCCGCACGGAACACGCCTGTGCGCTGACGCCTCCTTTGGAGTGGCTGCATAATTTCCACGGTGTGGAACACCGTCGTCTTCCTGTTGACAGGCTGTCGCTTGTCGTCGCATTTTTCTTGCAGCTTCGATAAGCAACGCTGCGCTAAAACATCCTTGTCCACGCGTCCCGGCTGATTAGCACGCTCCTCCCGGTGGAAGGTTCCCGAAAGCAGAGATGCCAGGGAAAGGCAATGTGTTCACGTTAACATGGCACAGATTACCTTCTGAAACGGCCAGGATGCGTCTGTGGCCACGAGCAATGCCCGTGTTCCCGCCATCTGCAGGCGTGAGAGCTTTCATCCTGTTCGCCAGATTCTGGCTGTGAGATAACTCACGGCTTCTGTCTCTGCAGCCAGGCTTCTGGGTTGAAATCCTGACTCTGCCACTTACCAGGTGCGTCCTGGGGTCACACTAGCCTCTCAGAACCCGGGTTTCCTGATCTGTCAAATGGGGGTGACAGTACCCATTCTGCCATAACGTGCTGCGGATGGAAAGCGCTAAGGCCGCGTCTGGCTCGTTGCAAGCGCTTCGCATTGCTTTTCGGTTTTAACTTCCTCTTTTCAACCTGGCGCTTCATCGCCCATCACATTGATGGCTCTATCGCCAGCACCTCAGTACCCCGAGGCCCTTGCCCCCCTACTTTCTGCTTGACCATGCAAAGCCCCTTCTCCTCTCCTCTGACCGGGCTGCCACCGCAGCTGTGCAAACAAGGCCTTAGGGACCCAGGCCCTCTCCCCAGCCGGGTCCTGAGCGCTAATCAGAAATCCCTGTGTCACTGCGTTCACTGCCCTCACCCCCAAAGCAGGCGGCCGAAATGGGCTCCACATTTCCTTCTCCGCTGACCTCCCAGCAGACAGCCTTGACTTCCTTGCCTGTAACCTTGTCGACGTAAATCTGACAGATGGATCTGGTCAACACACATTTCCGTCTGCGGAGTCTGCGAAGGTGAGTGGCTGCTTTGAAACCAGGGTTCGGGGTGTGACTGGGGTTATGCCGATCAGAGGCACTCCTGCACCAGAGCGTGGCAAGCCCTCCCAGTGGAAAGGAATGTTTTCAAATCACTTTAAACAGAGTTTTTGCCACACAAGCCTAGTGGCAAAGACCCTCAAAACAAATTATTCTAAAAAACCTTAACCCCCAGCTGCGGCAGCCGCCTTATACCCAGGCAGGTGGTTTACTGCCGAGAGAACAGAAGCCAGAGCTGCTTGGCATGCGGGGCCTGGTTCGTGCCAGCTCGGTCGTTAACTATACCAGGATGCGAATGTAAGTGAATATAGAAGAGATCATCTGGCCCTGGCCGGTGTTGCTCAGTGGATGGAGCGCTGGCCTGCAGACTGAAGGGTCCCAGGTTCGATTCCCAGTCAGGGGCATGTGCCTTGGTTGTGGGCACACACCCAGTGGGGGGTGTGCAGGAGGCAGCTGATGGATGTTTCTACCTCTCTATCCCTCACCCTTCCTCTCTGTAAAAAAAAAAACAATAAAATATATATTTTTTTAAATCTTAAACTACTTTCAGTTGTCTTAGTAACATTAGTATTGCTCTTTTCACACACACACACACACACACACACACACACACACACACGGGATAAACCTAATTAATAATTATATTCATGTTGGTAGGAATAAATATTTTCCACAACAGAGAAATGCTAACATAAAGTACATTAAGTATAAGCCCTGTAATCATAAACTTTTATAACTTAGGGTCTCTCCCCCCACCCCCGAATTGCATCTCTTAGCTTTATTCACTGAAAAGGCCAAAGATACAATGACTTGGGAGCCGTGAATACATCAGTAGCAGAATGGTGGCCTCTAAACACCACTTCACTTACAGGAAGCAGACGCCTCAGAGAGATGGCTGAGGTGGAAGTGTGCAAAATAAACAAAGGCGCGGTGGCTACTGGGTTTTGGCAAAGAGACCAACGTGAAGGCCTCCCACTGGTGTAAGGTGGGGTCATCTAGCATCCAGGTGACGAAATATTGCAATTGCTTAATAAACACCCATGTCTGCACGTTTATGAGTTCACAATGATACGAACAAAAGGAAACAGCCTGGCTGGCGTAGCTAGTGGTGGAGCACTGACCTATGAACCAGGAAGTTACAGTTCAATTCCCGGTCAGGGTACATGACCGGGTTGCAGGCTCGATCCCAGTGAGGGGCATGCAGGAGGCAGCCGATCCATGATTCTCTCTCATCATGTTTCTCTCTCTCTCTCCCTCTCCCTGCCTCTCTGACATCCATAAACATATATTTTTTAAAAGAGAAAGAATCAAACATCCTGCCTTTTCCTATATATGAGCTGAATTTTGAGGTCACCAAATCGTTGGTGAAGAATGCTCTTCTTTTTTTAAAGAATTCCAGTTGATACGCAGCATAAGGATAAAGTAAGAATATCATCATTTTCGTCCTAATGCAATAATGGATCTTAGGGATGATTAAAAGTGGCTTCGAAATCCATTAGGGGAAAGATTGATAGGAAACTGTAATGGATGAGTCAGGCGAACACGACCTGATCCCACTAATCGATTTCAGCATCACGACCAGAGAAACAACACATTATTTACCCTTGATGTGATGTTAGGGAGCTGCACAGAAGCGACCAGCAAATACTTGTGCCTGTAAAACCCTAATCCGATCCAGCTCTATAAATCCCACATATCAGGAACCACGGGGAATACGGGATGAGGCCAGTGACACCCTGAAGAAGCAGTGAACGCATCCAGGATATAACAGCCTCACGGAGACACCATCCAGTTTTTCTAACAAATCAACGGTATGGGGGAAGGGGCGGGCTGTTATAGCACGAGATAAACTTCAAAGCTGTCATGACCAAATGCCACATATGAACCTTGCTTGGATCCTGATGTGATCAATACAACCTCAAATATCTTGGAGAGAGCCGAAACTGGTTTGGCTCAGTGAATAGAGCATCGGCCTGCAGACTGAAAGGTCCCAGGTTCGATTCTGGTCAAGGGCACGTACATTGGTTGCAGGCACATCCCTGGTAGGGGGCGTGCAGGAGGCGGCTGATCGATGTCTCTCTCTCATTGATGTTTCTAGCTCTCTCTCCCTCTCCCTTCCTCTCTGTAAAAAATCAATAAAATATATTAAAAATATCTTGGAGAGAATTCTGGGACTTTGAATACAGCCAGCAATGAGATTATATTCAGGAATTACTGTCCATTTTTTAAGGTGTAATAGTGGCAGGTATTTCTAGTATATGTAATATGTATATGCTGTTCTCTTCTTATCGTTGATTTAGTCTTTATTAGGTAGAGACGTTCATGAGACAGTATATGACCTAGATGTTGCTTCAAACACTCCAACTGTTACAGAAAACCAGAATAATCAAACCATGCTCCAAGAGTTTGGAGTTACATTTATTACGCATGGGTCCAGAGGAAAATGTTTCTCAAATTCTGGGCCCCAGAAGGCAGAAATTTTCCCTATTTATGTTTTTACCTTCTTTATCTTCCAAATATGGGATGTTTTCCGCCCCTTTGCAAGTTCTTAAAGGACCCCTATGTGCTGGGGCCTAGTGCCAGCACTGATAACTTTGTCCGGGGAAAGTTTAATGGCCTCTCTGAAGTGAGAATAGTCTCATTTTCCTTATTATTTAAGCAAGCAAGCATTTATAGAAGCCAATAGCAAGATTAAAATTTCAAACAGCAGTTTTTCTATAAGATGGATGCTTCACAACAGCAAAAAATATTGAGGTGGTAGCTAAATAGAACAAGATGGGCAACATATTGAGAACTGTGGAAGCTGAGTGATAAGGCCATAGGGATTCATTATGTTATCATTCCTGATATTGTGTTTGTTTCAAATTTTCCACGATAAGAGCATTTTTGAAAAGAAGTGCTTCTTTAAGACACAGACCAAGAAATTGTCACAGATTGGAGGAGACGACAGAGACATAGTAACTAATGCAGTGTGTCCTGGATCAGAAATTGAAAAAGGAGAAATCCAAATAATATCTGTACTTTTAAGTACTTCGCCGATGTTAATTGCTTAATTTCGATCAATAGACCAAGGTTGTCTGGGTCCATTTGGGTGAGTCTAACAAAATACCGCCTACTGAGTGGCTCATAAACAACAGAAACGTGTTTCTTGCCATTCTGGAGACCGGAAATTCAAGATCCAGAGTCATGTTTTTTTCTGCAAAAAGCTTTCTTGTTTCATTTGGTCCAATGCATGCGAGAGGGTTCCAGGGTGGTTAAAGAATGGCCAGTGGTTTGGGGGAGAGGATTAGGTTAAAGCCAGACACCAGGGGATGCAGAGGGGCCTCTCAAAGGCCTCAGGGTCCACAGGGCCTGGTCGTGCTTGAGGGGGAGCCGTTGGAGGAGACATTCTCCCAGCCCAGCCTGGGGGCGGCAGCCTGCGGAGGTGAGGCAGGTGTGGCCCATCTTCTTGATGAGCTTCACCTCCTCACCCCGGAAGTGGTTCTGTGGGAAGTTCCTTCCCAGACCAGGGCGGCTGGCAGGGGGCACAGCTCCAGCGGGGCCTGGGTCAGGTCCTCCCCAGACCAGGGCGGCTGGCATGAGACCTGAGCTGTGCCCACTCCGCTGGGAGGCCTCAGCACGTCCTGGAAGAGAAGGGGCCACGCGCTGGCTGGGTGGGCACTTTAAGAGCTGCTCAGTGCCCCAGCTTCTTCTCCCCAGCTCTCCGAAGAAGCAGACCCCTCCAGAGCCCTGTCCTCACCATGGACACAGGAGCCCGGAGAGAGGTGAGTGTGGGGCCCCAGAGGCAGGGGGCCGGACGGTCGCAGCCTCCCCCTGGGGGGATAATTTGATGGATTTGGGAGCTCAGCGTTGGTCAGCAATAAGGAGGTAAGGCAGAAAAACCCAGTGTGGTAATGCCTTTCTTTTTCATGGCAGCGTAGTATTCCATGGTGTAGATGGACCGCAGTTTTTTGATCCACTCATCTGCTAAGGGGCATTTAACCTGTTTCCAGATCTTAGCTATGGTGGATTGTGCTGCTTTGAACATAGGGGTGCATATATCCTTTCTGATTGGAGTTTTTGGTTTCTTGGGACATATTCCTAGAAGTGGGATCACTGGGTCAAATGGGAGTTCCAGTTTTAGTTTTTCGAGGAAACTCCATGCAGCATGATGGAGCTGGAGAGCATTGTGCTGAGCAAAACAAACCAGTCCGACAAAGAGAAATACCACCTGATCTCACTCCTGTGGGGTGCAGTGATCAGCATACACTGATGCACAGAAACAGAGCCAGAGACAAATGGCAGGGAGGGGGGTTAGAGAGCAACTGAAGGACAGACACTGAGGCGGTGGGGCTTGCCCTCGGGGGTGAGAGTGGCGGGGGGGGCAATCGGGAAAAGGAGACATATGTAAAACTTTAAACAATAGTAAAAAACAATGACAACAATGAAAATTAAAAAACAAACACCTGGTGTGTTGGCTGGATAAGATGCAGGAGAGTGGCTGGAGGCTGAGGGAAAGGGGGCCTGGCGAAAGGGGGGTCTGGGGGAAGGGGCATCCCTGGGTCTGTTCTGCCCAAACACTGTGGAAGCAGGAGGCAGACCCAGGACCGCCGAGGGCACGGCCTCTACAGCCACTTTTTAAAAAATATGTGTTTGTTGATTTCAGGGAGGAAGGGAGAGGGAGAGAGAGAGAAACATCAGGGATGAGAGAGAATTATAGACCAGCTGCCTCCTGCATGCCCCACACTGAGGATTGAGCCTGCAACCTAGGCCTGTGCCCTGACCAGGAATTGAACCCTGACCTCCTGGTTCCTAGGTCGATGCTCCAGCCCTGAGCCACACTGGCTGGGCTGGAGCCTCGTTTTTATGGCGCTGATCCCATCCCTGCGAGCTCTCCTGCCATGACTGAAGCCCCATCTTCAAATACCTTCTCCTTTGGGGGTTAGGGTTTCCACACTTGAATTTTTGGGGGGCACAACCATTCAGACCATAGCAATGGTGATGGAAGATGTTAGCATTGGGAACACTGGGTGAGAATACGCAGGAATAGTCTGTACTAGTACTACCTTTACAGCTCTTTGGTAAATGTAAAGTCACTTAACAAAATATTAAAGTAAATGTTCTTTAGTTTCTACACAGAACTAGTTTCTTAAAGTGAACTCACAGCTTCAGAGGAAAATACTTACATTTCTATCAGTGGCTTTAAATAGCTCTTGAGAGATGAGGAAATTGGCATACTTACACATTTCCCCTGTAGGATCTCCAGACGTGGTTGGCTGTTATTTCCATCCAGCTTCGTGCGCAGGGCTACTAGTGTTCTATAAACATTGTAGACTGTTGTGTGATGGTCGTGTTCATTCTTTTACATCCTTGTTGATTTCCTGCCCCCCTATTCATTAATTAAGAGGGAGTGTTGAAATCTCCAACCATAAATGTGCATTTGCCTACCTCTTCTTCGAGTGCTATCACTTTTTGAGCCGCGTATTTAGCTGCTCCGTTGTGTGGTGTGTACACATTCAGGAACACTGTCCTCTTGGCGTATTTACCCTTTTATCATTATGTAATGTCCCTCTCTGTCCCTGGTAATTCTCTGTCCTCTCAGTCTACTTTACCTCATATTAACAGAACCACTCCCGCTTGCTTTTGATTGTCTGAATTATATAGCTTGCCCATCCTTTTGCTTTCGACCTGCCCATATCATATTTGAAGTGCACTTTCGAAAGGCAACATATAATTGAGCCACGTTTTTATCCATTCTGCCAATCAGCCTTGAAATTGGTGTACTTATGCCATTTAAATGAATGTGATTGGTGATACCTAAAATAGTAAGTCTGCCTTTTTTGTTGTTGGTTTTCTGTTCATTTTCTACTTTTCATGTCTCTATTTTTTTTTCTTGCCTCCCTCTGGCCTACTATATTTTTGAAATGTTTTCCAATGGTCTCAGGCTCTACAGCAGCGGTTCTCAATCTTTCTAGTGTAGCAACGCACAGGTTGAGAACCGCTAGCAGGGTCGCCTAAGACCATCAGAAAACACAGATATTTACATTACAATTCATGACAGTGATGAAGTAGCAATGAAAATAATTTTATGGTTGGGGGTCACCACAACATGAGGAGCTGTATTAAAGGGTCATGGCATTAGAAAGGTTGAAAACCACTGGTCTAGATCATATGTTCATGTGGTATGCATATATGTTCTTTAGCTAATCCTTTCACCTTCTTTATCCAGTCACTCCCTAATCCCCCCCTCAGATACTGACCAGTCTGTTTCATGTGTCCATGCCTCTGGTTCTATTTTGTTCATCAGTCTATTTTGTTCATTAGATTCCACACATAAGGGAGGTCATCCTGGTATTTGTCTTTCTCTGCCTGGCTTGTTTCGCTTAGCATGATGCTCTCCAGGTCCATCCACGCTATCACAAAGGGTAAGAGGTTCTACTTTTTTGTAGCTGCAGAGTATTCCATGGTGTAGATGTACCACAGTTTTCTGATCCACTCATCTGCTGACGGGCACCTAGGCTGTTTCCAAATCTCAGCTATTGTAAATTGTGCTGCTATGAACATAGGGGTGCATATGTCCTTTCTGATTGGTGTTTCTAGTTTCTTGGGATATATTTCCAGAAGTGGGATCACTGGGTCAAATGGGAGCTCCATTTTTAGTTCTTTGAGGAAACTCCATGCTGTTCTCCACAGTGGCTGCACCAGTCTGCATTCCCGCCAGCAGTGCACGAGGGTTCCTTTTTCTCCGCATCCTCACCAGCACTTGTCCTTTGTTGATGTGTCGATGGTAGTCGTTCCGACAGGTGTGATCTGGTTGCTGTTTCAGGCTCTTAGGGTATGTGGCCAGAGGTAAGATTGCTGGGTCAACAGGCAGTTTCTTGTTGTGTTTTGTATTTCCGTTCTAAAAATTCCACTTGATTATTCTTTATATCTTGTATTTATTTGCTAAGGCTTTCTGTTTCTTTGATGAGACTTTCTATTTTTTCACTTATTTCAAGCCTGTTCATAATGACTTATTGCAGCATTTTTATGATGGCTACCTTAAAATCCTTGCCCGATAATACTAATCCTGTCAGCTTTTCTATTGGATTTTATTTAAATCGTGTGTTTAAATAAAACAGGGAGGGGATGTGACCTCGCTACTGCGGGTAGACCAGATGCTCACTTTCCCCACTAAGTCTGTGTTGACTCTGGGGAGGTGGGGCGGATGAGGCCCTTGTTACATCTCGGCAGGGGTAGCAGTTAAGGTTCCCCATTAGGCCTCTGCTAATAGGATTCTGGCTGGAAGTAGCAGGGGACCTCATTAGTGCTCCCCACTTTGTCTCTGTTGATCCCAGAACAGCGTGGCCTCATTACCATGAGCCGCGGTCGAAGTCCAGCAGCCTCCTCTGATGCCACCTCCACTGGTGAGCAGAGGTGGCCCTTCCGAATCTCCACTGTCACCAGAGAAAGGGGCCTTGTCGCCACCCGCGAGGGATGAAAGTCCTGGCTGCCCACTTGGCCTTCTCTGGCACCCCCTGGTAGAGGCTTGGAGCCTCTCCTCACAGCCTGGTACAGGCTGGCACTTCTGGTTACCAGCTTCTCCGGGAGCTGGAGAGAGAGATGAAGTGAAAAGGAAAAATCCAGGGAAATCGCTGCCAAGTCATTCCTCAGGTCCCAGGTCCTTAGCCTGCCTTCTCTCTACCTGTCAGAATCTTCTCATGTTTGCTTCATATATAACTAGAGGCCTGGTGCATGGATTCGTGCACCAATGGGGTCCCTCGGCCTGGCCTGCAGGGATCGAGCCAAACTGGCTCTTCGACATCCCACGAGGGGTCCTGGAATGTGAGAGGGCACAAGCCAGGCCAAGGGACTCGACCAGTGCATGAATCCATGCACCGGCCCTCTAGTACACATATAAGATCTTTGGTTAATCTCTTCCCGCCCTCTCCTTTCCCCCCTTCCCTCTGAGATTCACCAGTCTGTTCCATGTTTCCATGCCTGTGTGTTGAGCATCTGCTCCCTGGTGGTCATTGAGCATCACAGCTACCGGATGGTCGGACAGTTGGCTGGTCACTTAGGCTTTTATATATATAGATACCCAGGGGAGGGGGGAGAGAGTAGCTGTACTAGTGGGAAGAGTAAGGAAAAATACTTCTGCCCTCTTTCCAGAAGCAGAAGTCCAAATCAGTAAATTTCTATATATTTTGCTTCCCTTCTTAGACAATGAGCTTCATGTTAGCAGAGATCATTCCTACCTTATTCATTGCTGTATCAGCTCTTCACACAGTGCCAGCACATAACTGATGGTCTATAAATATTTGAAAATTGAATAAACATTTAACCGGGAAGAAAACTTTGAGGAGACCCAATAGTCAACTTCCTATACCCAAGAGATTGTTTCATAGAGCTGGAACCAGGAGTAGGAAGTGCAGAGTGGCAGGTTATGGTCCATAGAGGATCTGTTTTCTAACTGTTCATGGAGGCAGTGAGTTTCCAGCCATGGGATATTCCAGCAGAAGCTGGGTGACAGATCACTCTCCTGGTTACACCGGGGGAATGTCTCCATGGTGCAGATGTTTGCATAAGCTGACCTCTCTGCCGGGGCTTCTCTGACCGTGTACCCAGCACTCACTGGAGCTCTTGTTAGGAGGCGAACGCTGATGTGGGATGACATGGGAGAGTCAGCTTTCCTAACAGCTTCTCCACCGTCTGTGAGGTCCGAACGGTTGGCAACCGCTGTTCTAGACGATGTCAACCATGCTGGTCTCCAGACCGCACTTGGGGGGAGGAGTTCCCTGCCTTTCTCCTCACTAAGCATTCTGGGGGACAAATGAAGGAACTGGCTTCTCCGTAAAAGAAATATTAACGTTGGCACTCAGCCATAGATAGCCATCCCTCTAGGGGGCTGGACATGAGAGGAAACACGGTGTCCTGAAATGCAGATCCTCATGTACCTGCCCATGTACTTCTCCACGTGATGGCTTACTTCCTTCTGGAGATGGGCACCAGGGCCTTTTTGAAACTCTGTCCCAGAGATGCCAGCTTCCCGCCAGCTGTTACCGGGGCTCCTGAGGAAAGGGTGTTCTGAGGTCCATGACTTGGGGAAACCTTCGCCTACACACCTGGGAATGCACAGGCTCGTTCATTTCCTGTGACTGTGGGGTGCTGGGTGAGGATCTGCTGGATTCTGTGTAGCCGAAGTGTACTTGACCCACAAATCTCCTCACGCCTATTAACGGCCCAGAGGCCAGCAGAGCCCACGTGACCCGGATAGGAGGTGCTAGCCACGGAGGGCTCTGGCCATTTTCCCCTCAGAATGTGTGACAGGAAGTGTCATGATATCGGTGTCCAAAGAGGCATGCCTTCTCAGGAAAGCCATTAAATGTGTAACCCGGACTCCAGTGCGAGAGCGCTCACCTTTGTTTGGATTCTCCCAGAGGCACACCCCGAGAGCAGGCCTTGTGCACAGGTTGGTGGGGGGGAGGCGATCTCAGGGAGCAGCAGGAGGGGAGTGGAAAGTGAAACGGGGAAAGTGTGTGTGTATGTATGTGTGAATGTGTATGTGTGTGTGTGTGACTCTGTGTGTGTGTGATTCTGTGTGTGTGTGACTGTGTGTGTGTGTGTGTGTGAGATAAAAAGTGGCCACCATGCCAGAAACCGGTGTGGCTCAGTGGATAGAGCGTTGGCCTCTGGACTGAAGGGTCCCAGGTTCGATTCCGGTCCAGGGCATGGACCTTGGTGGCGGGCACATCCCCAGTGGGGGGCGTGCAGGAGGCAGCTGATGGATGTCTCTCTCTCATCGATGTTTCTAACTATCCCTCTTCCTTCCTCTCGGCAAAAAAAAATCAATAAAATATATGTTTGTTTTTTTTAAGTGGCCACTAGGATCTGCCCACGGCCTCGCCTGGGGCGGGGATGGGAAGTCATGGGCACCAGCCATTCGGGTACAGCCTTCAGCTGCCCTACACTCCGGACGGAATCTGCGGAGTTCGGAAGGCCTGTCCTTTTGAAAAACTGAAATCCTCTCCCGCAGCTCCCCGAGCCCCACACGTAGTGGCCCGCCTCCCCCGTCCCTGCAGTTGCCACTGGACACGCCTGTTGGGGCCGGTTCCTGATCGCGCGTTTCCTCTCTCTGTGCTCGCTCCTATTCCTCTGCTCCTCTCTGCTCATTTCTGTTCTTTTCTTACCCCAATATGCCCCTCCCCAAGCCGTCGACCTGCCAGCCCCACCCCCACCCCAGCGAGATGTGGGTCCTTCCGTTTCCGTGGACCACGTGGCCAGCAGCGTGCTCCCTGGAGCGCCCCCAGCCCCGCCGCCTGGTTTGGTTCAGTTTGGGGATCCAGCCCTCACCAGCCAGCTCTCCCGGGCCAGTGCTCCAACAAAACGGCGTGGTTTTCTAAGATCTCTCTCTATGGTAGCTCTTCTGCCCCCCTCCCCTGCCACCCTTTGCTTCTGGCTGCCTGAGCACCTGCCCCCAGGATCCGCTCGGAACCAAGTTTATCCGCCAACGAGGCCGCGTTCACCCTTTGGAGTCCCTGGCGCCGGCGGGGATGGAAGCTGTGTCCCTGAAAACCCCGCTTCTCCATGGAAACGCGGTGTGAACCGGATCAGGCCGCCCTGGGCTTTTATTGAAATACTTCTGCTTCCTCATCGAAGAGCTCCCAGCGCGTGGCATCGCGGGCACTGGAGCCAGACTTCTGACCAGATGCCCGACCCCCAGACAGCTTCGTTCTGAGTTTTGCCATCACGTGTAGCTTCCGTTATGACAATGTCCCCGCTGGTGGCTCCCCGATGCTCCATGGGGAAATCTGATCTTGGGGACTGTGCAGGGGGTCGGGGAGTGGCCTAAGGCAGAGGCCTGGCGTCTGCAGGGTTCTGTCCACCCGGAGAGGCGTGGAGGTCACTGGAAATCTGTCTCTCACCTGCAATGCCCGGTGCAGGAGCCCACAGAGAAAGATGGTAAAACGTGAGGTGCCTGCAGCCTCCAGTCACTGAGTCTCCCGAGCTGGGCCAGCCTCGGTGGAGCAGAAGCAGGCTGTCCAGAGCTTCCATCGCTGTCCCAACCCCGGCCCCCTGAAGCCACAAATATCTCACAGCGTCTTTATCCAGCCGCCATCCCTGAGCACTTAATTGCTTTCCCTATCTTGACTGTGATGAATGAGGCTGCCGCGGACAGGGGCGGGCAGACGTCTGTGAGATACTGACTCCGTGGCCTTTGGCTCCACACCCGGCAGTGGGGTTCCTGGGTCCTTGCTGGCTGCATTTCTAACGTTTGGGGGACCGCCATGCTGTTTTCCACAGTGGCTCCACCCGTTGGCATGCCAGCAGTAGGGCATGAGGTTCCCTCTTCTCCTCTCCTCTGGAACACTCAGCTCTGGTTTGGTTTGGTTTTTATCAGAGCCATTCCAGCTGTGGTTTGGATTTGCATTTCCCTGATGATTGCTATATTTTCTGGCGTATAAGACGACTTTTTAACTTTTCCAGTTAAAATATAGAGTTTGGGATATACTCACCCTATAAGACGCCCCCCAACTTTTGAGACAATTTTCCTGGACTAAAAAGTCGTCTTATACACCGGAAAATACGGTAGTGATATTGAGCACCTTTTGATGTACCTATTGGCTATTCATATGCCTTCTTTGGAAAAATGTCTATTTGGGTCCTTTACCCATTTCATACACACACACACACACACACACACACACACACACATATTTGATTTTTACAGAGAGGGAGGGAGAGAGTTAGAAACATAGAGGAGAGAGAAACATGGATCAGCTGCCTCCTGCATGTCCCCCACTGGGGATGAGCCCACAACCAAGGTACGTGCCCTTGACGGGAATCGAACCTGAGACCCTTCAGTCTGCAGGCTGATGCTCTATCCATTGAGCCACACCGGTTAGGGCCTTTTACCCATTTCTTAGGTTGTTTTCTTTCTATTGAGTTGTCTGAGATTCTTATATTTTCTGATTTGGTTTTTGGCTATTTGTAGTGATTCAGAAATTGCCTGTTCCTGTTCTTTGTGTTTTTTTTTTTAATTATGCCTGTGCTTTTTAATTTATTTGTATGAACTATTTACGTAGTCATTACTTAATTAGATACTGTAATTACTTTTATTAGGTGCTCCTTTATCTTTTATTATTATTGTAGGTGGTATTGGAGTTTTTTTATTTCTCCAAGTTTTCTAAGTAGAAAATATCTTCACCCCTGCTGATAATGTTTTAAGTGTCGAACGTTAGTGTACACCGTATATGCAGAAATACCTGGAGGAAGGTTGCCTTGGTGACCAACCCCCTTTGTACTTCTGGGTATTTCCCAGACTTACTCCAATGAGTAACTAACTTTTCCAATCTTAAGAAGTATTCTACGGAGTTTGTTTCCTTTTGCAGTGGAGAAAAATGTGTGTGATTTATGCGAGTGGAATGCCACAGGCAAGAAGCAGGACAGGGGTGGGGGAGGGGAGAGGAGTGCCAGGTAAAGCTGAAAGTGAAACGGGAATCAGACCGGCCAGGACTTTGGACTCCACTGCGGACACTGTCTGTCGTTGAAAGCTTTTCGATGGAAAGTGCTCTGTGGTGCAGAAGGAGGTTCTGGTTCCAATGGAGCACACGTGACATTTCAGGATGAAGATGCCGTTGCGATGGTCTCAGTTGGTCATTGCTGCGTTAATGCTGTGTAGCCACGAACCGGAGAGCCTCAGTGATACACACAGCTGGCTGCTCACATCGCTGGGGTCAGCTGGAGGCCAGAGAGGCAGCCCCGCTAGACACCTATTGGCCGATCTAGACTGGCCTTGGCTGGTTTCCATCTGTCGTCATGGGTGTTCGGATAGCCAACAGGCTTGGAAAATAGAAATGACATCTCCCTGCAGAGCAAAAGGCAAGCCTCCTAACTATCTATTTTAAAAGATTCAGCCCGGCTGGCTTGGCTCAGTAGTTGAACATGCATCTATGAACCAGGAGGTCATGGTTTAATTCCCTGTCAGGGCACATGCCTGGGTTGCAGGCTCAATCCTCAGTAGGGTACATGCGGGAGGCAGCCGGTCCATGATTCTCCCTCATCATTGACATTTCTCTCTCTCTCCCTCTCTCTCTCTCTCTGAAATCAATAGAAATACTTTTTAAAAAAGATTTCAGTTCCCTAACCTTAGAATGCTTCTCCTATAGTGCCATCCACTGTGAACGCAGGCATCCATCTGAGCCTGTCCACAGCACCCTCAGCAGACTTGGGGGGTAGGGGGACCTGATGCAGCACACTCATGCTCATGTGCTTACTGTGCCATGAGGAAGAACACTCTTTGCCTTTAACCCAGAAATCACAGCTCCTACCAGCACCCAAGAAACCGTGGCAAATCAATGGGGGGAAATCTCAGACACCTTCGCAATCTTAAATTTTTTTAGCTTTATTGAGATACTAGAGGCCCGATGCACGAAGATTTGTGTAAGAGTGGGCCTTCCTTCCCCTGGCAGAGCCACCTTTCCGCCTTCCCATGCCGCCCAGAGGCCCGAAGCAGCTGGGGTGGTTCCTGCCTATGCAAATTAACCTTCCATCTTTGTTGGGTTAATTTGCATACTCACTCCTGATTGGCTGGTGGGTGTCGTGAAGGTACGGTCAATTTGCATCTTACTCTTTTATTAGTGTAGACAATGACACACTAACTGCACTTAAGCTATATGTTTAAGATGTGCAGCATAAAGATGACATACATGTATTGCAAAATTATTACCACTCTGAGTTTAATTGGCACCTGCCACCTCATATAGTTACAATTTCTTTTTCTTGTGACGAGAACTTTTAGGATCGACTCTCTTAGAACTTTTTTTTTTAATATATTTTATTGATTTTTTACAGAGAAGAAGGGAAAGAGAGTCAGAAACATCAATGAGGGAGAAACATTCATCAGCCGCCTCCTGCACAACCCCCACTGGGGATGAGCCTGCCACCAAGGTATGTGCCCGGGACCTTTCAGTCCGCAGGCCGATGCTCTATCTACTGAGCCACACCGGTTTCGGCTCTTGGAACTTTTAAATATACCATACGCTAGTGTTAATTATAGTCATCATGTTGTACATACATTATAGCCCCGGTATTTATTTATCTTATAACGAAAAGTGTATACCTTTGACCCCCTTCATCTTATGCCCACCCCCACTCCCTGCTCCTCATAACCACAAATTTGCTCTCTTTCCATGAGTGTGGTTTTGTTGTAGTTGTTACAGGTTCCACAGATAAGTGAGACCACATGAGATTTGTCTTTGTCTGACTTATTTCACTTAGCGTAATGCCCTCCAGGTCTATCCATGTTGTCACAGATGGCAGGATTCCCTTCTCTCATGGCTGAACAGTATTCCAGTGTGTGTGTGTGTGTGTGTGTGTGTGTGTGTGTGTGTACACAGACCCTTCACAGCTCTTGACATTAGTCACTTCTCTGTCTCAGCCATTGGATCCAGGAGGGCCTTTCACCCCCATATTCCCAGTGCTGGGCACAGGGATTGTATGTCGTTGGAACTTCAGATATTTGTCAAATGAATAAATTAATCCCTTTTATTCCCTCTTTATTTTCAAGAAAGAGACTGAGAAGAGCGTTTTACTGGACATGGCCTCAGCCTCCTGTTACTGCAGGGAAGCTTTCCCTCTGGGACTTGCTGAGACAGCGGCGCCCCAGCATGGACCACTGGGGTGTCTAACACAGTCATCCAGGGGCTCTCACGCTGCTGGCTCCTCTTTTCTGCGATTCGCTGCAGCTGAGCTGGGTCTTCCTCGTGAACCGTGTTCCTGGAGACTTGGGAAAGGATCTTGTACGCTCGCTGGCTGCGTTCCCAACTCTGTGTCCAGCTGAGCGGGGAAGCCAGGAGGAAGATGGGAGAAACCAAAACAGGGAGTCGACTTACTCCAAAGGAGAGGAATGGACAAAGGTTAGGACAGCTTGTCCATTCCGCTGCATTGTGCAAGTTTTCCGCAGCTGGCCGCCCCGCTGATGAAGTCTGGGTTAAAGTTCAACAGGGAAGGCTCTACGTGCGCATAGTTTTCCGTTTTAGAAAACGTTCCCGTGTTCCAAACTCAAACATGTCATCCATCAGAAGTCCAGTGAGAATTTTAATCGGGCATCTGTGCAGGAGAGGAGAAACTCAGCTCAGATGGAAGCATCCTCGCTGTTTAAACTGCATTAACTTTAAAACCTCAGCCCTGGCACACTATGGAGCCTGTCTCCTGCTGACTCTGGCGACGGTCCCTGGGCTAAGTGTGAGTCACAGCTTGTGACATGCATCTGCGAGGTGGGGCGTTTCACTTCTCACTCCGGCTCATGTTTGCTTGGGCAGATCGGAAAGGAGGGACAGAAGAAGAAAGCAGCCGAAACCGGTTTGGTTCAGTGGATGGAGGGTTGGCCTGCGGACTGAGGGGTCCCGGGTTTGATTCCGGTCGGGGGCATGTACCTTGGTTGCTGGCACATCCCCGGTGGAGGGCGTGCAGGAGGCGGCTGATCAATGTCTCTCTCTCATCGATGTTTCTGGCTTTCTATCCTTCTCCCTTCCTCTCTGTGAAAAATCAATAAAATATATTTTTTAAAAAATAAAATAAGAAGAAAGCAAACGCGGAAACCGGGAGCTCCTCATTTCATTCCAATGCTCAGTGATCAGCGCATTGTCCTGTGCACCAAAAGGCTGCTGGTTCGAGTCCCGGTCAAGTTCACTTAGTCAAGGGGGAGATGGGGATGTGCAAAGAAGTGAAGTGACCAACCCCAGATTCCATAGAGACTTAAAAGCCTCACTGGGCCATTGATTGACTCACAGAAAGTGCTGAATAACTTATTGGTTGAAGAATAAAGAATGAAAGTGTACCACTTCTGGGAATCTATCCCAAGAAACCAGAAACACCAATCAGAAAGGATATGTGCACCCCTATGTTCATAGCTAAGATTTGGAAACAGCCTCGGTGCCCATCAGCAGGTGAGTGGATCAGGAAACTGTGGTCCATCTACACAATGGAATACTATGCCGCCATAAAAAAGAAGGAATTCTTACCATTTGCAACAGCATGGATGGAACTGGAGAGCATTGTGCTAAGTGAAATAAGCCAGTCAATGAAAGATAAATATCACAGTATCTCACTCGTTTGTGGAATATAATGAACATAAACTGATGAACAAAAACAGATCCAGAGACAGAGAAGCATCGATCAGACCGTCAAACCTCAGAGGGAAGGCAGGGGAGGGTGGGGGTAAGGGGGAGAGATCAACCAAAGGACCTGTATGCATGCATATAACCCTAACCAATGGGCACAGACACCAGGGGGTGAGGGCATGATTTGGGGGAGTGGGGGGGATGAGGGGATAAGGGCACATATGTGACACCTTCATCAATAAAGAAATCACAAAAGGAATGACAGTGTGTCCCATGTTTTCCACCTGCTGCTTGGGGTCCTTTCCTCTTAAGCAGTTCGCCCTTGCTTGTGGCAAAGTCACAACACGCGGCGCTGGCCTGGACCAGGTCAACACGGGAATAAGGACAGTAACCGTCAGCCATCAGGACCGGAAGGCCTTCCTTCTGGAAGCTGGGCCCTTGCAGGGAACGGTGACATTGGGAGGAGGAGAGGCGTGAAGATCAGATGTGGGGGGATGTGGCTGGGGTACCAAGAGAGTTGGCACGTGAGAGGCAGCGGAGGGGGGTGGGGACGGGGGAGGGCAAGAAGCAAGGGCGCAGGAAACCGGGAAGCATCTGGATGCATAGCCGAGCACCGGGGTGTCCTAAGGAAGACCCTTCATCCTTCCCCTCAGGGTGCTTCTTTGTCTTCAAGCGGCAGTGCTTGCAGTGTGCAAGCCCCAAAACGACGCCCATTGAGATGCATACGTTGCAGCAGGAGTGGCTAGTGCCCGCCTCCTGTTCGGTCTCCCCTTCCTCGCTACCAGCAGACCCCTTGCTGGGGGTGGCGCTGCGCTCAGCTTTGAAGCAATGCTGTTCCAGCTTTCCCTGCAGATCCCGGTGGCCAAGGAGGTGAGAGCAAAGTCACTGAGAAAGCTGTGTCCAGAGAACAGACCAATGATGAGTGATTTACCCTCTTGCTTTAAGAGGAATGGGGCCCTAGCTGGTGTGGCTCAGTGGATAGAGTGTCAGCCTGTGGATTGAAGAGTCCTGGGTTCAGTTCTGGTCAAGGGCACATGCATGGGCTGGGGGCTCAATCCCCAGTAGGGCCGATGCAGGTGGCAGCCAATCCATGATTCTCTCTCATCATTGATGTTTCTCTCTTTCCCTCTCCCTTCTTCTGGAGGGTGACTTTTGAAAACACCTAAGGATGGATGAACCTTGAAAGCAGTATATAAAGGGAAAGAAGCAGACAAAGGCCGCACGCTGTGCAATTCCATTTCTATGAAGTGGCCAGAATAGGAGACTCCATAGAAACAGGATAGATCTGGTTGGTTGCCTTGGTTATGGGAATCTTGAGAGGAATGGGGAGTGACTGCTGATAGGTATCGGGTTTCTTTTTGGCATGATGAACATGTTCTAAAATTATCATATGGTAAGACTTGCATAAGTCTGCCGAAACCAGTTTGGCTCAGTGGATAGAGCGTCGGCCTGTGGACTGACGGGTCCCAGGTTCGATTCTGGTCAAGGGCACGTACCTTGGTTGTGGGCACATCCCCAGTGGGGGTTGTACAGGAGGCAGCTGATCAATGTCTCTCTCTCATCAATGTTTCTAACTCTCTATCCCTCTCCCTTCCTCTCTGTAAAAAAATCAATAAAATATATTTTTTAGAAAATAAATAAAATAATAGTCAAAAGATTGAAACAACCCAAGTGTTCATCAGCTGGTGAATGGCAAATAAAGTGCGTTATGCCCATACAGTGGAATATTATTCAGTCGTGAAAAGGAACGAGTTACTGATACATATGTCAGGATGGATGGATCTTGAAAACATTGTACGGAGGGAAAGAAACCAGACAAAAAGGCCAGAGGTCATATGATTCCATTTATATGACATGTCAGACTGGGCAAATCCATAATATGGAGAATAGATGAGTCATTGCCCCTGACTGGGGTGGTGAGTCCTATTGAATAATAGACTTTAAAACAAAAAGAGTAACTAGACATAAACAGGTATATTTTATCCTGGTAAAAGGATTGCTGCATCTAGAACATATAACAACTGTTAACATACAGGCACCTAAACCATCCAAAATATATGAAACAAAAATTGTCAAACATTAAGGAAAAAATAGCCAAGTTGACAATAATAGTTGAAGACTTCAGTAGCCCCATCCAATACTGGGTAGAACAATTAGACACAGGTCTGGCTGGCAGGTGATCAGCTAGGAAATGAAAGATTTGAACAGCACGGTAAACCTTCCAGACTAAACAGATCCCCAGAAAACACCCCGAAATAGCAGAATATGAATTCTTCTCAAGTACACAGGAAACATTCTCCAAATTAGACCATATGTTAGGCTAGGAAAACTCCATTTGAAAGGATTGAAATAATTTTTTAAAGGATTAAAATAATAGAAAATATGTTCTCTAACCAATAGGATAATATTAGAAAGTAAAAAGGGAAAGAAATTTGGAAAACTCACAAATAAAAGTAAACAACATGCTCCTAATTAACTAATGTATCAAATAGTAAATCAAGACGTAAATTAAAAATACTTTGTAATGAGAAAGACAGTACACCATACCAAAACTTATGAGATGCAGCAAAAGCAGGGCACAGATAGAAATTAATAGCTGTAAATGCCCCTGTTATAAAAGAAGAAAGACTTCAAATCAGTCAATCACATAACCCTTCACTTTGAGGTACTGTAAATAAATTGTAAAAAATTAAACTTAGCTCAGTGGATAGAGCATCGGCCTGTAGACTGAAGGGTCCGGGGTTTGATTCTGGTCAAGGGCATGTTGCGGACACATCCCCAGTAGGGGGCGTGCAGGAGGCAGCTGATGGGTGTCTCTCTCTCATCAATGTTTCTAACTCTCTGTCCCTCTTCTTCTCTGTAAAAAATCAATAAAATATTATTTTTTAAAAATGAAACTTAAAGCAAGAAGAAGGAAGTAAATAATAAAGATGAGAGCATTACAACAAAGTAGAAAATAGAAAAACAATAGAGAAAATGAAAACCACAACTTGGTTCTTTGAAGAGATCAACAAAGTTGACAAACGTTTATCTACATTGACAGATAAAGAGAAAAGACTCACATTACCAAAATCTGAAGTGAAAGGGGGAACATTACTTTGACATTACAAAATAACAAGATTATTAAGTAATGCTGTGAACTATTATATGCCAACAAATTAGACAACTTAGAGGAAATGGAAAAATTCATCAATTGGCTGCCTCCTGCACGCCCCACACTGGGGATCGAGCCTGCAACCCAGGCCTGTGCCCTTGACTAGCAGTCAAACTGTGACCTCCTGGTTCCTAGGATGACCCCTGAGCAATGCTGGCCCGGCTCAGGGGTTCCTTTTAAAGGGCCGGAGCCTGAACTTACTCGGACTCCATCCCTCTGAGCTCCGGCACCAGGAAGCTTTGGGGAACCAGGCATATACAGGGAGGAACTAGATTGTCTGGCATGGGGCCAGGAACTCAGGGGTGGCTTTCTCCCAGACGGGTGCTCGCAGGGGTCATTTTTCCTGTGCTGGGACCACCCCTGTCCAAGGGCTGACTGGCAGTTCCCATCCGTGCGGCCCGCACTGTGGTCCATTGTCTTAGTCTTTTAATCAACACTTTCTATGATTCTGCTTCAGTGTTGTTTCTCATTAGAATGGAGTTTTAGCTGTTGTCTCAGACAGCCAAAATAATAATAACTTACATGCTAAAAAGTAGTTCCTCTTCCCTCATGTTAGCATCTGGGCATATGTGGATAGAGCTTTGCCTACTTCTCCCAGATGGCTCATTAGCACACCCCCCTTCCAGCCAGTAAGAAAGGTGAAGAGACTTAATTAAAATGCCAAGAGCAAAAGACAAAGAGAGAATCCTGAAAGCAGCAAGAAAAAGACAGTTCATTACCTACAAGGGAGCACCCATACCATTGTCAGCTGACTTCTCAACAGAAACGATGCAGGCCAGAAGGGAGTGGCAAGAAATATTCAAAGTGATGATCAGCAAGAACCTACAACCAAGATTACTCTACCCAGCAAAGCTATCATTTAGAATTGAAGGGCAGATAAAGAGCTTCACAGATAAGAAAAGGCTAAAGGAGTTCATCAGCACCAAACCAGTATTATATGAAATGCTGAAAGGTACTCAGCATTTAAGAAGAGGAAGAAGAAAAAGGTAAAGATAAAAATTATGAAAACAAATACATGTCTATCAATAAGTGAATCTAAAAATCAAGTGAATTGAATATCCGATGAACAGAATAAACTGGTGAATATAATGGAATCAGGGGCACAGAAAGGGAGTGGACTGACAATTCTCAGGGGAAAGGGGGAGGGGGTACAGGGAGTGACTGGACAAAAATCATACACCTGTGGATGAGGACAATGTGGGGGAGGTAAGGGCAGAGGGTGGGGTGGGAACCAGGTGGAGGTGAGCTGTGGGGGGAAAAAAGAGGAACAATTGTAATTATCTGAACAATAAAGATTTATTAAATTTAAAAAATAAAAATAAAATATATAAAAAAAACAAAAAAAAAGGAAGAGAAAAGGGATATCAAGCTCTGCCCCTTTAAGGCATGGCTACAAGTTGTACATGCCAGTTCTACTCAATGTGGTTGGTCAGAATGCAGCCACGTGACCATACCTTACTATGCAGGAAGCTGGATAAGGTAGTCTCTCTCCTGCGAAGCCATTTTATCTTCTTCTTTTTTAAAAATATATTTTTTATTCATTTCAGAGAGGAAGGGAGAGGGAGAGAGAGAGAGAAACATCAATGAGGAGAGAGAATCATGGGTTGGCTGCCTCCTGTATGCCCACACTGGGGATGGAGCCTAAAACCCGGGCATGTGCCCAGACTGGGAATCAAACCATAAGCTCCTGGTTCATAGGTCGAGGTTCAACCACTGAGCCATTTTATCTTCTTAAGTTCAGGGTTTTGATGACTACCAAAGGAAAAAAAATAGACATAAAGAATATTAGGGGGGAATTAACAATCTATTCACAGCCTCCCACTTTGAAACTTGGAAATTTTTTATTTGGACAAAAAAAAATTATTCCCTCTAGCAGGAGAAATAAATGGATTTTCCCCTCTCTTGTCTCTTAGCTTAGTAGTTCCCACAAAAGAATAGTTTGTAATTCTAAGCAGTGAACGCCAAAGGGGAAAAGTTGCTGACAGCTATATTGTTTGTTTGTGATAAAAAAAATACCTTGGGCTAGTCCACTGGTATGGCAAGACCAAGCTAAACTTTGTAATTGAGCAGTACAGGAAATAAAATGCATTACATAATATTTGTAAGGTAAATATCTGTGTTTTCCGACGGTCTTAGGTGACCCTGCTAGCGGTTCTCAACCTGTGGGTCGCGACATTAGAAAGGTTAAGAACCACTGCTATCGAGCCTAAGACCATTTGAAAACATAGACATTTATAATACGATTTATTAACAGTAGCAAAATCATGGTTATGAAGTAGCAATGAAAATAATGTATGGTTGGGGGTCACCACCACATGAGGAGCTGTGTTAGAGGGTCGCAGCGTTAGGAAGGTTGAGAACCACTGCTCTAGAGAATTCTCTTGCTCACGGGAAGCTGATCTTTCTATTCTGTTACGGCCTTCAATGAATTGGGTAAGGCCCACCCATAATTACAGGACAATCTGTTGTCCTCAGTGTCTGTCAATTTCAATGTTAATCTCATCCAAAAACCACCTCACCGAAACATCCAGAATAATGTTTGAGCGGGTATCTTGGCACCCAGCGCAGCTGACACAGGCAATTAACCATTGCAGGAAGGTAAGGGCCGGGAAGGAATTTGAATGCCAGTGTTTAGGCTTGGCAAACCAATGCAGATCTAGAGGCCAGGGTAATGGGATGAGGGAGCCTCGAGGGAGGAGGGAGGTTAGGACTGTCCAGGTGTGAGGGACAGCAGGAGGATCACAGTGAGCCGGAGGGGAGAGGGCAGACAAGCAGTGTGGAACTGATAAGACTTGGCAATGACCCATCCTGGGGGTGAGGAAGGAACACGCACCAAATGGCTTTGTGAGTTTCAAGCCTCCTTGGATGGTGAAATCGCTGAGAATTGGAGGGAGGAAAGTTGCCTTCTGCCCTGAGGGCTCCTGGGGTGAAGGGCTTGGGGCACGTTCAGGTTATCAATGGACGTGCAACCAACCAACCCACCGTGGTGACCTAATAAGTTCTTCGTTTTGCTCCCGAATCTGAGGGCAGCTGGATGCACACAGCCGTGCGCCCTCTGCATCATGATGCATTGTGTTACTTTGGTGTTGGGAACAGGAAATTAAGTCTTCACATAGGAATTATTAAAGAGATGATGAAAGTAAACTGATCGCATCTTTTCTGCATATTATCGACTGCCCTTGGTTTTTAAAAACTTGATTACCATTTTTGTCTGCAGACACTGATTAATTCTCAATCCTTCCTCATTGCCCGAAAAGACAGGGAGAATTTTATCTACTGTTCGTGCCTCTCTTGTGCCAGAAACGGTCCTGGGTTGGAATATGAAGTATCTGACATGCTTCATAAATAGAACTTGGTTGGATTGCTCATCTAGGTTTTAAATTAATTTTTAATTTGCCTTTGATTTTAGGGGTGTGTGTGTGTGTGTGTGTGTGTAGCCAGTATAGAAAACAGCATGGTTCCTTTGTCTGTTTTTAATTGGGTTATTAATTTATTTATTTACTAGAGGCCCGATTCACGAAGATTTGTGCAAGAATGGGCCTTTCTTCCCCTGATTGCCAGCACCACCTTTACTGGGGCGGAGCCGCCTTTCTGCCTTCCCACCTTCCCATGCTGCCCAGAGGCCTGGAGTGGCACGGGGCGGTGCAGAACACCTGCATTGTTGCCATGGCAACAACACAGGCATCCCACCCCCAGCCACTTGGTGCCTTTGTATGCAAATTAAACCACCATCTTTGTTGGGTTAATTTGCATGCTCACTCCTGATTGGCTGATGGGCATCCCAAAAGTACGGTCAATTTGCATCTTTCTCTTTTATCAGTGTAGATTGTTTGCTATTGAGTTGTATTGAGTTCTTCATATAATTGGATATTTTGGATATTAACCCCCTCAGATATATAATTTGCAAATATTTTCTCCCATTCCATAGGTTGCCTTTTCATTTTGTCGATTGTTTCTTTTGCTGGGCAGAAGGGTTTAAATTGCTGTAGTCCCACTGGTTTATTGTTTATTTTGTGGCTTGCACTTTGGGGGTCAGAGCCAGGAAATCTCTGCCAAGACCAGTGTCGGGCACCTGTCCCCTTGTTTCCTTCTAGAAGTTGTGCAGGTTCAAGTCTCATGTCTCAGTGCATGGTGAAGATGGGGTCTAGTGTCACGCCCGCATGTGCTTAACCAATGATCCCCACCCCGCTGGCTGCATGGCCAACGCAACCAATCGCTGTGTCTCTCTGACATTGAATGCGGCAGCATAACAATAAGGAAGAAAAGGAAGACATACTTAGGGGTGGGAGTAGGGTGGAGGAAGTCAGTGGGGGGAGGGGAAACATCTGTAACCCTTTCAACAGTAAAGATACCATTTTTAAACTAATCCATTTTATGTTTAAAAAAGGGGGGGGGGACAACACACTTACACCTTCTGAGCCGAGGACATTGGAATGGGAGAGTAATTTTAAAATGGTTTTGTGTGTGATGCCACCTGGATTATCATGGTGGGCGCTGTGCTGAATTGTGGAAATGTGCTAAATCAGGGAACTGTTTCTAGAAGCCACTCCCTGGTGTGGCTCTGGATTAGAGTTGGCTAAAAGAGGCACCTGTGTGAGGACTGTGGCACAGAAGGCAAGCGGCGGGCACTATCCTCGGTGAGGGGCAGAAACAGGGTGCCCTGGATCCCAGGGGCCCCAACTCTCTGCTGCTCCGCCTCCATCACCTCCTCTGCTGTGGGCCCGCCACCAGGGCCGAAGCTGGGGACCCGGGCAGGCAGGTTACACACCTTCCCATCAGCCTCTCTGTGAATCTCCCTTCCCTGCCCCACTTGGGGGCAGGACCACCTGGCTTCTTGAACTCTCCCGAAAGCTCTGATTTGTCCCCACTGCACCAATGCGGCCAGCAGTGGCTAGTGACTCTCTGATCCCCTGAGCCCCCCCTTTCAGACACCCACTTCCAAGTGCTTCCCACGCCTGGGAGAGGTTTCATTCACAGCATGCTCACGGGGGCCCTGCTTTCCCATATGAACCCTGATTGACACAATACTTACATTTTTAAAAAATATATTTTATTGATTTTTTACAAAGTAAAAGGGAGAGGGATAGAGAGTTAGAAACATCGATGAGAGAGAGACATCCATCAGCTGCTTCCTGCACACCCCCCACTGGGGATGTGCCCGCATATATTTTGCTTCACTCTAAACAAAAAATGGCAGAAGGAAAGCAATGTCCCAGATCGTAGGGAAGAATTTCACCTTCTCCTTAGAATCTGTATATCCTAGACCGTGGGGGAGGGGGCAGAGAAGAGAGATTATTAAAGGAACTAGAGGATGAATAATGTATGCCTTACATATAGACCAAAGTGGGACAGGGAATGGGAAAGGAAGAACTGAGAAAATAGAACTGTAGGCGAGGGTGGGGTAAGGGGAGAGATCAAGCAAAGGACTTGTCTGCATGCATATAAGCCTGACCAATGGACACAGACACCAGGGGAGGGAGGGCATGATTGTGTGTGTGTGTGTGTGTGTGTGTGTGTGTGTGTGTGTGTGTATTAGAGGTCCGGTGCATGAATTCGTGCACGGGTGAATCTGGCCAGCCTGGCCAGGGGGAGGGGACATGGGCGGTTGGCCAGCCTGCCTGCTGGTCAAACTCCTAGTGGAGGGGACAATTCATATATGAGTGGCCAGATTATTATGCATTCAGAGATCATCATCATCTGGCCACTCCGTGTGTATTAAGAAGTGTTTTCTCGATGTAGTGTCTCCTCAATCATCAGAAAGTGTCCATCTTTGTCTCTTGTCGCCTTTGCTGTCTCGGGATCCATTTTGTCAGACATAAAGGCGGCTGCCTCTGCTCTCCTGTGACGTGCTTGGCTTGGAGATTCCTTTTCCGCCCTTGTACTTCGAAGCCACTTTTGTCTCTGCCGCTCAGGTGTGCGTGTCTCCTGTAGGCAGCATGTGCTGGGTTTTGCCTCTGGATCCACTCTGCTTCGCTTGAGTCATAAACAGATGCATTGGAAATCCTCAGAACTTAGAGATTCGGCATTCCTTTTCTAGGAGAAGACACTCTTCATTGGGGACTCAGACCATTTACATTGAGGGTGACTGTCGCTATGTGAGGAGTTTTATACCAGAAGGCGACAGGGAGAGTTGGCAGCCAACCTGGAGCCGACTTACAGCTGCCAGCGCCAGAGTAAACGTCCCTCTGCTGATGTGTTGCTAGGAAACCAAGACACCAGTGTTCGGGGGAGCTGAGCCGCTCCAGGGCCTTCCTCCAGAGACGGCTGCCCGTCTGAGACCGCTGCCCCCAAAGAGCCGCCGGCCAGGGGAGGGGCAGCGTCTGCAGGGCCTCCGCAGAGTTTTAGGGGCGCACCAAGCCGCCTGGCCCGGACCAGAGCTGCCCACAGCCCCACGGACGGACGTCAGGATTGACCGTGGAAACGCCCCGGTCACAGCTGCTGCCTCACGGTCCTGATCAGCCAGCCCCGGCGGCCCCCGCAGCTGGACCAACGAGCTTATCTCGCGCAGCAGATGCAGGACGGACCGTGGCATCTTGGCAGGGCTGACTTCACTCTGACCGCCAAGCAGCCTTCCCCGTTGTCATGGGCACCGAGGTCAGAACAGCTGCACTTGAGTGGGAAACAAGTGGACTCGGAAGCATACGAGTTTGAAAATGCAACGTTCTTCTCCAAGGAGATTGACGTATGCAGAATAAACATTCTGTGCCATGGGTCTTGCAGAATCAAACTTGTTCATGCCCCCTCTTCCCAGCCTCACTCAGTGTCTTGAAGACGTGGCTGCCTCAGCCCGGCTCACACTGGGAGAATTTTGTCTGCACCGAGCACGTGCAGGCTGTCTTCTCTTTGGCTGTTGCTTCAAAGTCTCCTCACTCCCACCTGCTACATAGCATCTGCCCAGTCTCAACACCAAGGCTGTGAGTGGCTTCCCACACTGCCCTCCATCACGTGAGCACACATAAGCCACTGTCCAGGCCAGAATTGCAACAGGTCATGCCATGGACACAGGAAGGCAGGCATCATCTTCCCTCCTCGGATCCCCAGGAACCCCCACTCTCATCTCTGCACAAGGTTTCGCCTCCAACTTGTTGTGTTTATTGCCAGAGGCCTGTGTTCGTTTCCTGGAGCTTCTGTAACAAATGACCAAAAACTTGGTGGCTTCAACAACTCCTGGTCGAGGGGACAATTTGCATATTAGCCTTTTATTCTATAGGACACACACTGAGTGGCCAGATTAGTATGCGTTCAGAGATCGTCATCATCTGGCCACTCCATGTATACTGACCGAGAGGCTGCTGGACAGCACAGCAGGAACAGGTCCTGGAGGATGATCTTTGCGAGAAGAAGAGGAGGGAGGACACTGAGTCTTAGAGAAGTCCGAAGCAGAGGGGGCGTTTATTAACACAAATTAGAAGGAAGTTGGTCAATGATCGAGAAGGGGTGGGTGGGATTTCATTAAGAGAGGAGACTGCAGAAACACTGATGTCGCTGGAGAGGTAGAGGGAAATGTTTGTTGAGTGATATCTGAATATGCAATTCACAGAAGCTGCTAATTCGAGGACCGGGCCGCCAAAAGGTTGGATGCTGGCCTGGAGCCAGGGCCAGCGGGTACGATGCTTCTAGCCAGCAGCTCCCAGAGCCAGCAGACAGCGTGAGGGGGAAGAGGGCCGAATGAAGCTGTCTGCTGCGTGTTAAGTTGTCAAACTGTACTCAGGGCTGAGGCAAAGCCCTTGTAAGTCACAGACCAAGAAAATAGCTCATGTGTCAAACTTCCTCACCTTTTAAAAAATATGTATGTTTTTATTGATTTCAGAGAGGAAGGGAGAGGGAGAGAGGAACATCAATGATGAAAGGGAATCATGGATTGGCTGCCTCCTGCACGCCCCCCACTGGAGATCAAGCCCGCAACCCGGGCATGTGCCCTGACCGGGAATCGAACCTGGGACCCTTCAGTCTGCAGGCCGATGCTCTATCCATTGAGCCACACTGGCTAGGGCCTTACTCACCTTTTGGTAAGACAGATGTGTCAGTGACCAAAACAGAGCAAGCAGGTGGCAACCTGAGTGAAATTGTGTGGCTGTAGCCTAAAGAGGAGATGGAACCTGGCCGGTGTTGCTCAGTGGTTTAAGCATCAATCTATGAACCAGGAGGTCACGGTTCGATTCCCAGGCAAGGGCACATGCCCAAGTTGCAGGCTTGATTCCCAGTAGGGCATGTGCAGAGGCAGCCGATCGATGATTCTCTCTCATCGATGTTTCTCTCTCTCCCTCTCTCTTCCTCACTGAAATCAATAAAAATATTTTTTTTTTAAATGAGAGAGGAATTAGACCTTTAATTCCTTAGGTCAAGGGTAGGGGCCCAGTGCCAAAAAACCATCCTTTTTCAGCTGCTCAGTGGAGCTGTGTGCCATTTGCTATGTTGTATTTTGAAATTATAATCCAAATCCCTCAATGGGAGGAGAGGGCGCAGGTAAACATTGCAGATTCCCAGGTGATCCCCCACGTGACCCCGTTAGCTCACAGAGGTAACAAAACCCGGCAGCCATAGAGGGTGTGATTGTGAACGGAGCACTGGAGGAGCAGGTCACTGGCTTCGTTCCTCAAGGCCTGCGAGGAGAGATGTGCTCAGGCCCACGCCTCTGAGACTAAGGAGCCAGCCAGGAAGGAGGTCACTCTGGAAGCTTCCAGCACTGCTCCTGAGGCCCATGCAGCACTGAAGGTGCCATCGCTCCTGGGCCCAAAGATCGAGAAGACACTGTGGTGACAGGAACCCAGAAGGGAAAATCCCACACAGAGGGCCGCCTTGAGAGCAGCTGTGGCTTTCTGTCAAGGAGCACGGGAGCCTGGGAGCCTGCAGAGAGAAAACCCTGGGCAGTAGACCCCTGGCTTTGCTCTGCCCCCTTCCGTCTTGCTGGGGCTCCCCACTGGCCAAACCCTTATCTCTCATGTTATCCCAAAGTTCCCTTAGGCTCTCTTGCTTTTTAATGTTTTTCTAGAAGCTGCTGTACTTGGGTATTTTTTCCTACCTTGTCTTCTAGCTCACTGATGCGGTTCTCTGCTTCTTCTAGTCTACTGTTGATGCTTTCTATTGAGTTCTTTACAGCAGCGATGTCATTTTTCATTTCTTCTTAGTTCTGCTTCATTTCCTCTTGGTTCTTGCCCATATTGTTGAATTTGTCTTCCATTCTTTTCAGCCAAAAACCCTTGTATCTCAGTTTAGCAGTTGCCTCCCCCCCTGACTACCCTAGCCAGAATCCCTGTCCCTCCTTCCCCCCACAAACCCCGAATCTCCATCACAATATTCTGTTTCTTTACTTCACAGCACTTACCAGCGGTACAATTCCTTTTATAGATTCATTTGCTCATTGGCCATCTCCCAAGTAGCAGGGAAGCTCAAGATAACAGGCCCCTGATTTCCTTGCTCTAACACCATCCTGTACCCACAGCGTGAGCCAGAATGGGTTCTCACTCACTACTTGTGCTTATTGTTAAACTTGCCTTCTGTCAAGATTAGTCCTGGTCAGAGCCTTAGGACTTTGTGTCTGATTTCCTGGGTGAAGAACTTCAAGATGTTTTAGGAGGAGCAAAGGCAGTTTGTATTATTCAACTCGGGCGGCCATAGCAAGATGCCATAGACTGGGTAGCTTACACACAGGAAGTGCTTCTCTCACAGGTGGCGGGTGCCAGCATGACCAAGTTCTCATGAAGTTCTCTTCCAGACTTGCAGATGATTGCTTTTTTCACTGCGTATTCAGAGAGAGAGAGAGAGAGAGAGAGAGAGAGAGAGAGAGCGAACTTGCTCTCTGATGTCTTTTCTTATAAAGACAACAATCCCATCCAAAGGCCCCACCTCCAAATACATTTAGGTTAGGGCTTTCCCTCATGAATTTGGGGTGAAGGGACACAATTCAGTTCATCGCAGTAGTGGCATTTATTAGAAAAGTAATGAAGAGCAGAT
>PVJN01017807.1:0-39968 GCA_004026805.1 Lasiurus borealis
TTTTTTTTTTTTTAAAGAAAAAACTTTAATTGTGAGGTTGGATGGCAAGGGGACAGGAAGCAGAACTCAAAAATCTGTCTCTCAGGCCCAGACAATGTGGTTCAGTGGTCAAGTGGTGACCTATGAACCAGGACAGTGGTAGGCAAACAGAGGTTCGAGAGCCACATACAGCTTTCGAGTCGAAGTTTGTCGCTCTGTTGACTAATAAGTTTGCCAACCACTGAACCAGGAGGTGATGGTTCAATTCCCAGTCAGGACATATCCCCTGGTTGCAGGCTCCATCCCCAGTAAGGGGTATGCAGGAGGCAGTTGGTCATTAATCCTCTTTCATTGATATTTCTATCTCTCCCTCTCCCTTCCTCTCAGTAATCAATAAAAAGATACTTTTTAAAAATTGAAATTGTTAAAAAGAAATCTGTCTCCCAGGCTAGTTTTTTGGTATAATTCTCTTCAAGTTGAGTAGATTAATTAGACACAGTTCTCCCTCATGATTAGATTCAGGTAATACACATACCTGTGTCCTGTCTGTCCTGTCCTTTTTAAAATATATTTTATTGATTTTTTACATAGAGGAAGGGAGAGGGAGAGAGTTAGAAACATCGATCAGCTGCCTACTGCACACCCCTTACTGGGAATGTGCCTGCAACCAAGGTACATTCCATGCCCTTGACTGGAATCAAACCTGAGACCCTTCAGTCTGCAGGCCAATGCTCTATTCACTGAGCCAAACTGGGTAGGACTGATCTGTCCTTTTTAATACATCACATCAGGAAGCACATGGTGTCTGTTTGTCAGTACTGCACATCATAGCTTTGATGCCTAAGTTTTGGTGTCCACCAGGCTTCTCCACCAGAAAGTTACTCTTTACAATGAATATCTTGTGAGGATGCACTTTAAGACTAGGTACATATACTGGACCTCATCGATGTTCAGCCACAAGTTTTAGCCTCTATTGATTTTAGCTGCCATTCTAAGATAAGGAAGTTTCCTTCTCTTTGTGTGTTTTTAATTAGCATGGACTCAGATTTCTGTTCTGTTCAATGGTTATAATCTGTAATTGTCATATTTAAATGTTCAAATCATTCCAGATTTGTCCAATTGGAGCCCTTCCAGGCTGGCTTCTATGGGATAGGATTTATTTGGAAGGTAGCATTTCCTGCTGGATTGGATGGGCAATGTGTGAGAGAGCAGAGAAACAGGGGTTTTTAGCACATGTTTATTGCCAGGAACTGGGAGTAAAACTGTGATAATATCAGGCAGAAGTCCCCACTCTGTGAACCGCATGAATGGTAGTGGCAGTTCCTGGGAATAGGGGACTGGTGGAAGGATGGTGCAAATTTTAGGAGGGGGAATCAGGGAGTTGGTTTTGGACAGGTTGAGTTGAGATGTGGCAGAAAAGCCTTTGCTTCCAGTCCTCCCTGTTATCGTCCCACTTCCCTATGTAATAACTGCCTGCTCTTCTTCACTCAACAGCCTGGACAATGCAGACTCCACTGACCAGTCCTGTGCCTGTGCTCCGGCTTCCCCGGGGCCCCCAGGGCTTGAGCAGAGGCTTTGCCCCTGATGGACGGAGGGCTCCCCTGAAACCAGAGGTTTCTAAAACCTCGGAGTCTCCTGTAGTTCACGAATGTCAGGAATCTCAGGAACAGCGGGCCCGAGCCATCCTCCGGGAACGCTACCTCCGCAGCCTGCTGGCCATGGTGGGTCGCCAGGTCAGCTTCACCTTGCATGAGGGTGTGCACGTGACCGCCCACTTCGGAGCCACTGACGTGGATGTGGCTAACTTCTACGTGTTGCAGCTGCAGACTCCAATAGGTGTGCAGGCTGAGGCACTGCTCCGGTGTAGTGACATTATTGCATACACCTTCAAGCTATAAAGACATAATTGTGGTCACCTGCCTTAGGCCTAGCCACAAATTCCTAGGCTTCCAACAGTTCCAGATCTCTGGGCCTCATAGAGCGGAATTTCCATGGAGTTTTGAGCCAAGCTCCAGCAACTGACTTCTTCAGATCTCCATTGTCTAGTCAGTAAAATTCTGCATCCCCACAAGTTCTAGATCCCATTGGAAGGAATGCTCACAGAACTTTAAACTTTACAGAAATGTGGATCTTGGGACAGTTCCTGAAGACTGGAAGCAGAGTAGGGTGGGGTTGGGGAGGGGAGAGTGGGAATAAAGGAAGGCATATTGCAGAGTGGGAAATTGTTTATTATAGAAGTTGCAAAGTTCAGTCACCCTGAAGAAATTCCCCAATACTACCCTCCTGCCAAAGAACAATTATTATTACAGAAAAATCCGCCTCCTATTTTTTATTTCTAGTATGTTTTTATTGATTTCATAAAGGAAGGTAGAGAAACATCAAAGATGAGAATCATTGATCGCTACCTGCTGTACGCCCCCTACTGGGGATCCAGTCCACAACCGGGCATGTGCCCTTGACCAGAATAGAACCTGGACTCTGCAGTCCGCAGGCCCAACGCTCTGTCACACAAGCTAGCGCCCTTTTTGTTTTTTTCATGTAAGTACCCAAACAGGGATGAAGCCAGATTTAAGGGTTGGGAGGTTAGCTGTCTAAGGACTGGATCCCATGGATCTGGGCCGTTTAGAAGCGAACATCAGAAGGCTGGGAGAAACTTGGATAAAGGTGCAAGGATTGGACTGCTGCTGGCCACGGGGAACGGCTGGAGCGACCTAGATAACAGGCTTGGATGTTCTGGACGAAATTTCTTTATTGGATGGGAGGGGACGTACATAGCAAGGGATGTGCTCCTGGAGCCTGGGTGGTGTGACTACCACAGATTCGCTTCCCCCACCCTTCGTGAGGAAAGGTCAGACTGCACGGCGCCATTGAGAAAATGGCTGAAGATTAGGGATTAGGGTAAAGCTTCACTTCTCCATTTTGCGCCAGCTCTGTGGCATGGCCATCCATATCACTTGCTTTACTAAGCCCCATCATTAGTACTGTAGTCTTTGGGCAAATTCGTTTTAAAAAAGTAATTTTTGCCCCCTTTGTAATACCATCAACTTGAAAATGTAGGTGGAGGTCCCATTACATACGTGAGATTTGCTTCGTTCCTCTTCAGTCACGAAAGTGCGGTGGCCAATAATGTCCAAGACCAGTGTAAAGTCTCAGCTTGCACATGTCCGTCCATTCACAACGCCACCTATGGCGAGCCTCTGGCCTAGCTCTCGAGTTGCCTTGGCAACGACGTCGCTGGTTCCTCCCTAAATCCCCCTTTTTGGGTTTTAGCTCCGCCTTTGGCCCTCCCGCTCCCCCGCGGATTGTTGCAAGGGCCGGGGAAAGCACTGCGAAAGTGCGGAGGCGAATATTAATGCAATCGAGTCGGGGCGTGGAAAGGCGCGCGGGGGCGTGGCTTGAGCTCGTGCTGGTCTCTCTTCAAGCTTAGTGATCTACATGCTCTTTCGCGTGGTATTTTGGTTCGCAGATTCCTCCTGTTTTTGAACTTTCTTCTTTGCCCACCCCCTTCCCCTTTTAAAATCAAGGCTATGCTACTCCTCATGAGCTCACATTTAGTTTATAAGCTTAAGTTGTATCTTACACAACGCTATTCAGCTACAGAAAATTGTTGATGAAACTGCAGTCTGCAAATGAAAGGCTACAGACTAGCAAGGGGCATAAACTCTCTCCAGGAAGAGGATCCCTCTGTCAGCACCCATCACCAATACTCACCTTTCAAGTTCTCCACTCCTTCACCTCTCTCCTTATCAGTTGGCCTAGCCCGGTCAAGCAGATATATATATTTTTAAATCTTTATCAACTCCCCTCCCTTATGCAGCGTCTGAGCTAGTGACGAATGTGTGCGGGCCTGAACCACAGCTATCAGGACCGAGGCGGGAAAGCGGGGTGAGGGCGGCTCAGGCTCGCGCGTGCGCGCTGCTCTGGGAGACGGCGTCCGCCTGCCCCCGCCCGCCGCGCTCTGCAGTTCCGGCTCTGCGGATTCGGCGCTCACGTTTCTTTCTCCCGAGGCTCTGGCTGCCTTTTGTTCTCCCACTTCAGCAAGCCGCGAGGCAACTCTGCTTGCAGACAGCTCAAATTGATTTTCTGCTTTTCTTAGTACGCGGTGGGAATCGCCGGCCTTTAACGAAAGTGCGGCTGCGAACAAGCAGGCGGACGCGGAGCTCGGGGGAGGCGCGCTCGGGTTCCCGGTGGCGGCGGCGACGACGACGACCCGGAAAGCGGACGGAGGCGGCATTTGAAAGAGCGGCGGAGCCCATGCCCCGGGACGGCGGGCGGGCCCGGAGAGACAAGTCCGGGGCCCGGGGCATGTCCCCGGGGCCCCCGTGAGGAGGCGGCGGCGGCGATGGAGAACCCGCCGCAGGAGGCGCCGCCCGGGCCGGGCGCGGACGGCGACGCCGAAGAGGCGCCCGCCGAGGCCCAGTCTCCCAGCCCCGCATCGTCCCCGACCGACGGGCGCCTCAAGGCTGCGGCCAAGCGCGTCACGTTCCCCTCTGACGAGGATATTGTGTCCGGAGCGGTGGAGCCCAAAGATCCTTGGAGACACGGTAACTACAGCCACGGCGAGGGGGCGGCTCGTGGGGGTCTCGGGAGTCGGTGCGGCGCCCAGCATGCAGGTGGTGCTCAGTAAAGTGCCTCTAATGACTTAAGGTGACAGTCGTCAGCTAGAGAGGGGATAGCTATTGGGTTTGGAAGGTGGGACGTAGCTCGTTTATGCCCACCCCCACCTTCGCCTGATGGTTTTAGGAATTAAAACGATGAGCAATAAAAGAAAGTTCGGAGATTGGAAGGACTTTAGCCTTTGATTTCATAGCCTCCCTCAGAGAAAGGTGGACAGTTATCAGAGGAGGAAGAAAGTCAGCATGGTGCTGAAAGGGCAGTTGGAGGAGTCTGATGGGCCCATGGGCACGAAAGCGGTTACGTTTCCTGGTCTGCGAGCCCGGGGGGAAGGGGAAGGGGAATGCATCCGGACTGCGGCGGTAGAGGAGGCTGGAAACCCTGGGGTCGGGAAAAGGGAGTCAAGGTAAGCTCTCGGAAAAGGAGCAGAGGCGGTGGTCAGTTTGGGGGCGGGTGAGGTAGTCAGAGGCGTTACATCTTGACGTGAAGAAAGAAAAGCCCCTTCATGCTTGGAAGCAATACATTGGTAGTCGTTCAGGAGCAGAGGAACTTCGGGGCCTGGTTATGGAAGGCTCTTTTTTTTCCACCTGAGAAAGAATTGGGGAATTGGAGTTGCTGGTCAGTAAAAGGTGGGAACACTGGAGAAGCTGGGTGGCTTGAGGTGGTGGGAGAGGAAGCAAGTCTATGGATTGTAGGTCCCTGGAGAAGGTCGGGTCAGCATTGGCACTGAAAGAGCAGCCCGCTGGAGGAGTGCTTTACACACAGGCTGGGAAGGTGGGAAGGCTCTCTTGTGATGGACGGCAGTGGTGAGGGTGCGTCCATTTCTGTGCTGGTGAAGATTGTCTTGCTGGGGCGGAGAGCCCACAAAGAGAGGGAGCAGACTGGGCCTGGCTGTGTAGAAGTTGGTCTGTTGGCCCTGGGGAGAGAGGAGGGACTGTTGCCAGTCTGTGGCAAAGGAGGGATTGATGGCCTGGGTGTGAGTAAGAAACATGGTAACTGGAAGCTGAACGAACACATAAGGGAGTCCGCCATCAATGCCAGTGTGATTAGTTACTGTTAAAAAGACAGGGGCTAGTTTCAGATTCTTTTTATTTTTTTATTGATTTCAGAGAGGGAGAGAGAGATGGAAACATCAATGATGAGAGAGACTCATCGATCGGCTTTCTCCTGCATGTCCCCTCCTGGGGATCAAGCCTGCAACCTGGGCTTGTGCCCTTGATCGGAATCAAACCTGGGACCCTTCAGTCTGCAGGTCGACACTCTATTATTCGCTGAGCCAAACTGGGTAGGACATAATTTAAGATTCTTTTTTATTTTTTAAAAAAATATTTTATTTATTTTTTTACAGAGAGTAAGGGAGAGAGATAGAAAGTCAGAAACATCGATGAGAGAGAGACATCGATCAGCCGCCTCCTGCACGCCCCACAGTGGAGATGTGCCCGCAAGCAAGGTGCATGCCCCCGACCAGAATAGAACCTGGGACCTCCCAGTCCGCAAGCCAACGCTCCATCCACTGAGCCAAACCGGTCTCGGCAATTTAAGATTCTTGACATTGGAAGCCAGCCAGGTTCTTGGGCTCTAGGCCTCAAGGATAGGTGGTCACTTTTTTTTTTTTAATATATTTTATTGATTTTTCATAGAGAGGAAGGGAGAGGGATAGAAAGTCAGAAACATCCATGAGAGAGAGACATCGATCAGCCGCCTCCTGCACACCCTACACTGGAGATGTGCCCACAAGCAAGGTACATGCCCCCGACTGGAATCAAACCCGGAACCTTTCAGTCCGCAGGCTGACACTCTATTCATTGAGCCAAACCTGTCTCGGCGGTGGTCACTTTTGATTTGGAGAACTTGGGGGCTGGGGTGGAGGAAGGGAAGAGTGAGAATGGGCCCTGGCTGTAGCATGGTATTCAGTCCAGAGAGCTTACAGCAGGAAGGGGAAGGCCTGGGAAAACAGCAGGGTGGTGAAGAGCAGAGGCTCCAGTTCAAGTCCTGACTCTCATTTACCCACTTCGAGACCTCATACTGGTAACCTAATTCCTCTGAGTCCCAGTTTCTTCATCTGTAAAGTGAGTAATAATATCCATGCCTTTCTGGCTGGTGTCGCTTTGACCTATGAACCAGGAGGTCATGGTTCGATTCGTGGTCAGGGCACATGCCCTAGTTGTGGTGTTGATCCCCAGTCAGGGATGTGCTGGAGGCAGCCAATCAATGATTCTCTCTCATCATTGATGTTTCTCTCTCTCTCTCTCTCTCTCTCTCTCTCTCTCTCTCTCTCTCTCTTTTCCTCGTTTTCCCTTTCTCTCGGAAGTCAATAAAAATATATTAAAAAACAAAACAAAACAGAAAAACAACCTCCATGCCACAGGGTTTAAGAGAGGAATAAATCAGATTGTGTGTGAAAAGTTATTGGCTAAGAGAGTCTTCATGAAGTTGCAGTTGTTATTGGTCATTTTAAGAGTCAGTCTAGAGTAGTGGTTGGCAAACTGAGACTTGCAAGCCACACTCCCTTGAGTGTGGCTCTTCCACAAAATACCACGGCCTGGACGGGCCTATTTTGAAGCAGTGGCGTTAGAAGAAGTTTAAAAAATTTGGCTCTCAAAAGAAATTTCAATCGTTGTATTGTTGATATTTGTCTCTGTTGACTAATGAGTTTGCCGACCACTGAGCTAGAGGAGTTGGTTCACAGGGTTGGGGCTTGGATGTGTCTGCTTTGCAAGCTTCCAGGAGAGGGGCAGAGATGGGACTCATTGAGCCTGGGGTAAGATGGTCAGAGGATTAGAGCTAGAGGATTATAGGGTCATGGGGGAGGGGGAGGGCAGTTAGAGAGTTTGGCACAGGGTGGGGTAAAATTTCTTCTGTATATTCTCAGAAGAGGAGCAGCTGTGGGTAACCAACCAGCTGTCTGTCTGGCTTTGAATAAGCTGTTCTTCCCCAGAGCCTGTTTCCCTCTGCAAATGGTGCTAATTGCTACCATGAAGTAGTTGGGAGGATTAAATAAGATAGTCCTTGTAAGTTCCTGCTGTTACCCAGGCAGAATCAGTTTTGCTTGTTTGTTTGTGTTTTTTTGTTTGTTTTTGGTGGTCAGTCTTCCAGAGGCAGTGAAGGAGTTTGAGGGAAGTGAAGAATGTCAAGACAAGAGTCAGCAGGAGTCTGGTTGCCGATTGGTCTGTGCTAAGTAAGGGGTGAAGATGCCTTGCAGGCTGGAGAAGTCTTGTTCTTGGAAGTTTAGAGAGAGACTGCAAGGACTGGTCAGGACTCACACTTTGAAGGAGTCAGTGGATCTCAGGTGGGGAGGTGATGACATGGAGAAATGGGTCAGTGTATGGGCTTGGAAGAGTTGTTTTATCTCAGCTGAGGAGAGGGGTTAAGGAGTTGGTCTGGCGGTAAAGGAGTTGGATAATCTTGGGCCTCAGGTAGGGAAGTCATTAACAATGGGATTTTGGGGGACAGGAAATTGGAGGGTGTGTCAGAGCTGAGGAGCAGGTGGCTTGCTTCTGTGCTTGGGGAGAACAGTGGCGTTGTTGACTGGCCTGGGACTGAGGGGGTGGATGGAGGCTTGCCAGGCTTTAGAAGAGGAAAGTTGGGCCAAGGGGCTACCTAGTTGAGAGGTCAAAGGGGCTTGGCTGGGGACTGCAGGGAGTAGTGGTTTGGTCTTGGAGGAGGGGGCCGGACATTTTTTGGAATTGATCTGTAAGCCATGAGAAAGCACAGAGGGTGTCATCTGCTCTGTGGACCTACTGGAAAGGACCATGGGAGAGCCGACCGTGTTTGTCCTTGGTCCCTCGAAGAACACGCAACAGTTATGGTTGAATGAGAGCTAGTGGACATGTGTGCAGCCATTCTGAAAGGGTGAGGCCCGGCCAGAGGTGGGACCCATCTCGCCAGAGTATGCTTCCAGGCCTCCAGCAAGGCACTGGCTCTTGCTGAGCTTGTTTGTTTCCTCGTCTGTGAAATAGTGATCCCTATCCTGCTGACACCAGGGTGTCTGAGTCCATGGGATGAACCTCCTTTGGTGCATGTGGATGGGAAGTGAAGCTTGGGGAGCAGTGGGGTGGAAACTACGAGTGGCAGACACTGCCTCAGTCCCAGGCTAGGCATGTGTACCCTCTGCTATTAGGGGAGGGGGTGAGTATGGAAGTGGGCACAAGCAGGGAAGGGGGTAGCTGGCTACAACCCACCGCACCCTATGATTCCAGCTCTTGAGAGCCAACGCCAGACTTGCACCAGGAACCCTTCTAGATCAAACTGCAAGAATGACCCAAGGCTCAGCTGTCTCGCTGCACGCTGTGCAAGGAGGCGTGGGACTTGCAAGGCATGCATTAGAGAGCGTGTGACACTGGCCAGAGTCTGGGAGGCTTGTCTTCTCTTCCCTCTAGTTCTACCAATGACTCATTCACCACTCCCTGACCTCCAGCCCCAGAGAGTCAGTCCTGGAGTGTGGGAGGGGGTATTGCCCACCAGGAAACTCCGGTGTGGAGGTGTCTGCAAGTTGAAGGGGCCCAACGGTGCAGCCACCTGAGCTTGGGAGGGAGTGGTGGAGGCAGTGGCCATGTTATTCTTAAATGGGAATCAAAGAGAGTGGAAGTGCCTTACTCTTTGTTCTTATTAAAACCTGGGCTGCACATTTAGTCCTTGAAACTGGTTGTACAGGTAGAAAATGACCTATTATGGTAGAGAGAGGCCCTTGGTTAAAATTCAGCTCATTTGTGCCATGGCTGGGTGGCTCAGATAATTGGTGCGTTGTCCCGTACAACAAAAGCTTGCCAGGTCGATTCCCAGTCAGGGCACATGCCTGGGTTGTGGGTTTTGTTCCTGGTTGGGGCATGTGCAGGAGATGGCTGATCAATGTTTCTTTCTCTCTAAAAATCAATAAATTACAACAATAACATCTTTAGCTGAGGATGAAAAATTTTTTTCAGCTTGTTTGAGCATAAGTGGTGGTGGTGCTGGCGAGTGGGGAGTGGGGTTGTGGGGGTGGGTTGGATGATTTTGCCCAGATTTCCATCTGGGCCCAATCTCATCTATTGCGGGCATTGGTACATTGACTGCCATGTGACTGGGCCATCAACAGTGTGACTTTGGGTGTGATTTTTCTGTCTATAAAATGCAGCTGACAACAGTATCTCATAGGGTGATGGTAAGGATTAAGTAAGATAAGTGTCCGTGGGTGAGAAAGGTGAAGGGATTAAACAAAGACCCAATAACAACAAAAAAACCTCATAGACAACAGTATGGTGATTACCAGAGGAAAAGAAGGGTGAGGTTAAATGGTGATGGAAGGAGACTTGGCTGGGGGTGGTGAACACACAATACAATATACAGATGACCCCTAAAGTCTATATAATTTTATTACCCAATGTCACCCTAATAAATTTAATTTTTTAAAAAAGATAATAGCCCATAGTAAATGCTCAGCAGATGTCTCCTTTGCATTTCTTGTCATTACCCCCACCTAGAGTCTCTAACCCTTAGTGTGCTTCCTACCCTATCAGATCCCTGCTGTCCCTGACCTACTCCTTTGAGATGAGTGCCTCAGCCATCCTGACTGGGCATGGGAAAGACATCGAGGCCTGATCCTATCTGTTACAAGCTGGGTGACTGTGGGCAAGTTGCCCAACCTCTCTGAGCCGAAACTAAATTAGCATGCCTTGTACCATCAGCCTGAGAGTGGCTTTAAGGGCACCAAGATTCTAATCAGAAAGTGTTAGCTCCAGCCTCTCCAGGTACCAGCTGATGACGAGTTTCAACTCCCTGAGCCTTAATCCCCTCTGTAGAATGTCCCCTGCCCTCACTCCAGCCATCTGCCCTATTGGGACATCACCTGGTTGGTGGTACTATGGTGTGAGTGCCTGCTCTGCCAGGCCAGGCCCTTTGCACACTCAAACTCAGGCAGGCTGCCCTTATTCCTTCCACCAACTCTATTTGTGTCCGCATCATATTTCCCTCTTCAAGGGCAAAGACTGTGTGAGAGTCACCTCTGTGACCTCAGTCTGGCGCATAGGAGGGCTCAGATGCTGAACGAATGGCAGAAGAATGAGGTTTGTCCTTGTATCTAGGGTGGTATTTGGGAGAAAGCTCTTAGGCATAGTTAATCCAGTCTGTGCCAGAACAGGGGCCCTTCCTCAGAGGTCTGCAGGCCGGCTTTGGCACCATCTGGAACCCCAGAAAGAGCATGCAGATCTGGCGCACAATAGGCACTCAGCAGATAAGTCATTTGAGTGAGGCAGTGGAAGTGCATGCATGTGTGCGTGTATGCATTCTGGAAGTGAGGCATTGTGGCTACCATTAGTCTTTCACAGTCATTTATATAAGGATCCGTAGAGCCAGGTGTCCGGGCTGGACTGGCTATAAGAGGCAGTCTCTAGGATTGGGGGCTAGGAATCTGATTCTGCAAAGCTCCCCAGATTTGGTCATCCTTGTGTTCAACGGTTCCTTATTCAGCTCATCTAGCCAACACTCAGTCCCAAGCCTGCTGCCTTTTAGACCCCAGTTCAGGGCTGGCTGGGGTTGACCTCACAGACTTGGATTGGAGCAAATTGAAATGTCTGACTTGAGATAATCATATAAATTCAAGTTGGGAAGGAAGCCTGGTGTGGTAGAGCGGAGGGGGGTCCAGGTTGAAATCCCTGCCCTCTGCATGACCTTAATAGTCACCTCTCATTGCCTTCCATGTGCCTGCCACTGGGCTAAGTGCTATTCTTTCCAATTAGTAGATGAGGGAATGGAGGTACAGAGAGATGAAGCAGCTTACCTGAGGTCACAGAGCTAGTAAGTGATTGAGCTGTGATTCAAACCCAGGTAGTCTGGCTCTGGAGCCTGCACTCTTGTCCCCTGTGGACTGACGTTCTGTGCTTTGGCTGCTGCATTCAGTCTGCATATGGTGTACTTTCTTCTTCTATAACCCATAACCCTTTATAAAATGGAGGTGACAATTCTGGCCTCCAGGGTTGAGAAACAGACCGAATCAAGGGTCTTGGCCCAGTAGGCACTCAGGAGGAGGTTCACTGTGGTTCTTGGACAGGTGTCCTGGGAAGTCCCCACTGTGCTATTCTTGTTTTCTCAGCGTGGGGTTATTGTTTTGACCCTTACTGTGCTACACACTACATGTGGTGGATATTCAGTACGTCCTGGCTGAATGTGTAATTCTGGCCCTATAACAACCATTCATTTAGCAAGGTGAGGCCATGCCAGGTGTGGGGTTGGGGAAGACAGGCCCAGGCCCTGTTCCATGGAGTGAAGGAGATGCACAGTAAACAGTTCTAATCCCAGTGCCCAGGACTCTGATTAGGAAGAGCTCACGGGATGTATGCAGACCGGCAGGGCAAGGCAGAGGTAGCTTCCTGAAGGAAGGACCATGGGGTCTAAAGAAATCACAGGAATTAGCCATGTGAGGAGCAGTGGAAGGATGTACAAAGTGTTGGAGGTGGAGAAAGCTAGTGAGGTGCTTCCAAGGAACAGAAAAAAGCCAGTCTCACTGGAGTGGGGAATCTAGAGGTAGAGGCAGGAGGGTCGGAGATGAGGCTGGAGAAGGTGGAGAGACCACCTGCCAGGTGGGACCTCCTGGGCCTGAGGATGGTAGGGGACAGCAGAGGGTTTTAAAAAAGGGCATACCTGGTGTTTTTAATAGAAACTTTGGCGGGGACATAAGAGGGGTGAGACCGAGGCTGGGAGACCAGGGAGGTGGCAATGGGCCAAGAGCCTATAGACTCTGGGCCTTGTGGCCCTGTGTTGGCTAGAAGCTCACATTTGACTTCATTGATTTATTCATTAGGTTTAGTTAAACTTCTCCTTTCCTTTCCCCTCCTCTTCCCCAGAAGGTTTTGCCATCACCAGTGTTTTCTGTAACACTTCTAATATGACAGTTTTCCCCCCATCCATTCTCCCTCCCTTTCCCCCCTGATTGGTTTATCCTGCCCCCTCCCTCGTGGGTTGGTGGATAACACGTGATACACCACCTCCTCCCCATGTGACCTCAGCTAGTGGCTTTGCCTGTATAATCTCTTTAGATCCCACACTTACCAGACCCTGCTGGGGTCTTAGCATAATATAGTTATCTTATCGCTCTTGTAAAACCCAGGGAATTCTGAATTTCAGAATATTCCTGGCCCAAGGTTTCCCAGTAGGCAGTTCCTTCTTGAATCTCTGAATTGGTAGAAATATGAGAGGCAGCTCAGCTTCACTGCCTCAGGGGCCTTGTTTGTGAGGGGATTGAGGATTAATCCCTGTGTGGAAAGCAGTAGAACACTCGCTAGCTATTGCAGGCACTCAGGAAAGCTCGGTCAAGTTGAATGAGGATGTGCCGCTGCTGTGAGCCTGCCCGGCTCCCTCCTCTAAAAGCAATGGCAGTGTCAATTCCCTGGACTGGATGGGATAGGAAAGCACTGGGTGTAAATTCATCTGCATGAACGTGAGCATATCCACAAACCTTCTGTGCCACATAGTCCTGTGTGTGAGACCATTTAGACAGAGGAGATGTCTATTTCACAGCTTTCTGACTCCTTGGGAGGAGCCAGGCCTTCGCAGCTGGGGCACACCAGGCTCCAGCATCAGGCAGGTCTGGTGAGAAAGCCCCAGGTCCTGCATGTCATTGCTCCCAGGCAGGCACCACCACTGCTCACCTGGCCTGATGCAGCCGGGCTAGGGTGGCCCACTGCATTTAGGCAGCTGGAATAGAAATGGGGAGCTGCACAGGAACCTGGGTCTCGTGTTTTCATTAGTGAGGGAGAAGGGGGTTCACGGGCAGGGTGCCCACAGGAATGATAGGCATCATCACGCTTTGGTCCTTTCCCTGAATTTAGAAGGCAGTTCCATGAAGGCAGGCCATCACGGTTTGGCTCCTCTCAGTGTCCCCTGAATCCCTCACAGTGCCCAGCACTCCACGGGCCCTCACATTGGATGAGTTGGTGGTGGATGGAGGTACACAGTAGGCACTCTAAAGTTAGCCTCAACCCCTTCCTTACTCTCTGGCTGGTTTGGAGCCAGTGCCTCAAGATGGGGGTGTTGGTTTAGAAGTGTCTGCTGACAGCTACTTGGCTCTGTGACTTGCCTGCCACCCTTTCCCTTTCCAGCAGAAGCCTGGGTTTGGAGCTCTGGTCGGGTGGGCGGGCCTCTGTTAGAACCCTTTGGAATCAGATCGTGTGCCACCTTCACACCCACTCTTCCATCTCTCCACAGTCTTCCTGTCACACCAGCTGCCATCACCATGTAGTGGGAGAGCCGCTGGTGTTGTGTGCAAAAACTAAGCACAACTGAACACACTGGGTTCCTCAGAGCAGCATGGCAAGGGGGGCTGCCGGAAGGTAAAGACAAATGGGGGAGTGACCCTGCAAAGGGGCCCTGTTTCCATTCCACGATGATGATGGCAGTGGCGGTGGTGGTAGTGGTGGAGCCACTGTTAGGAAGCTCTTATCAGTCCGGTCTCCACACAAGCATTCACTCATTTAATCTTCACAGCAGCCAGAGGGGACAAGCCAAGGCTCAGGGGTGCCAAGGCCACACAGATAGTAAGGGGAGGAGCCTTGGTCAAAGCAAACGGAATGGTTTTCTTTTTTAAATATATTTTATTGATTGTTTTTTACAGGGAGGAAGGGAGAGGGATAGAGAGTTAGAAACATCGATCAGCTGCCTCCTGCACACCCCCTACTGGGGATGTGCCCGTAACCAAGGTACAAACCTGGGACCGGAATCAAACCCTAGACCCTTCAGTCCGAAGGCCAACACTCTATCCACTGAGCCAAACTAGTTTCGGCAGATGGAATGATTTTCATTCTCTGTTCTGGTTCTGCTCCTTTATAACCACAGGAGAAAGTCCACACCTCTGAGGCAGGTGGGAGGCCCTTCCCATTAAGCTGTCCTTCCCCTTCCATTCCAGACCCGTAGTTGATGGTTCCCTCTGCCCAGTGTGCCCTTTGCTAGTCCCCTGCCTTTCCTGACCAATTCCTGCTCATCCTTCTGAGCTGACTCATGTCACCTCCTCAGTGAGGCCCTCCTTAGTCCCAGAGTGCTGCTGCACTCTCCCAGGTTCCCATGACACTGTCCACACTGTTGTTATTTGTTGGGACCATCTCCCCCCACTGGACCCAGAAACTCCATGAGGGACTGTATCTTGTCCATCTGGCTCCCTGGAGGAGGCAAACCAATAAACACACCCAGGCACTTGGTGAGGCCCGGCAAAGTGGGTCTGCTAGCGAGCACCTCAGGCTTGGTCCTCAGAAGGGTTGAGTGCCGGGAAGAGAGCAGGAGGATGTCATTCTTTGGATTATTTGTTTATGCATCCATTTCTTCATTTCTCCCTTACTGACACACCCCTGTTTGTCTCTATTTTGCTCTGCCTGTGACAGGTAGAGTCCTGATTACTCCCCCTGCTTTGTAATGCTCCCTCAGCATTCTTGAAAAAGCAGACCTCCTCTCCTGATTCAAGTTACACTTTGTGACTCACTGGCTTTCACACCTAGTCCAGGGTCCCTGCACCAGCTTTCGTTGCCCAGCCCCTATCGTCCTCACTGACCACGGCCGGGGTGACAGCAAGTGAACACAATGCCCTGCCTCATGCAGTTCGGGTCCAGAAAAGAAGTGTGAAGGGGGAGGGGAACAACAAGTCTGCTTCTGGTGTCCCCGAGCTATTCTGGTCTGGGAGACCCCGAGCTAGTCAGCCTGGTAGATTTCAGGAGTGTCGGATTGGGACACAGACCTGTCTTTGCTCTTGACTTGTTATGGGTTATAGGCCAAGGCACTGTCCTCTCTGCGCAGCAAGATGGTATCTGAGGTCCTGGCCAGGTAGGTCAGGTGGAACATGATACACAAAGGTTGCTGGTTTAGTCCCTGGTCAGGTGCATGCAAGAGACAACCAATGGCCAAAACTGGTTTGGCTCAGTGGATAGAGTGTCGGCCTGCGGACTGAAAGGTCCCAGGTTCGATTCCTGTCGGGGGCATGTACCTTGCTTGCGGGCACATCTCCAGTGTGGGGTGTGCAGGAGGCGGTTGATCGATGTCTCTCTCTCATTGATGTTTCTGACTTTCTATCCCTCTCCCTTCCTCTCTGTGAAAAATCAATAAAATATATTAAAAAAAGAAAAGAAACAACCAATGAATGCATGAATAGGTGGAACAACAACTTGATATTTCTCTCAAATCAATAAATAAAATAAAGATGGTGTCTGAGATCCTTTCGCATTGTGTGTATTTTCCCATCTCTGCATAGGTCACACCCACAAGTTACAGAATTGAATGGGTCCCATAACCTCCTCCCCATCATGGGGTGGAGCTGAGAGAGCCTCAGTTCTGATTACTGATCAGCCTTTCTATTTTTGTGACAGGTGACCTAATTCCCTGTCTCCCCAACAGCACGGTGTATCACAGGAGAAGGTGGAAGGCGTCAATGGTGTCCAGTCACCCAGTTCAGGTCTCCATCCTCTCTCCTCTTCTTCAGTCTCATTCTTTGACCTGTACCTGCCTTCTTTCCCAGGCTTGGATCCTTGCTTCCTATCCCATCTTTCCCCACTATGATCAAAATGACCAGAAAGTGCTGTGTTTTCCTGGGGAGCCTCCTTCCTGGTGAGGCCTGGGCTCAGTCCTTGGGATTTGCAGTGCAAAGCTCTTCTAGGCTCCACTGTTCTGGCCCTGGAAGGGCAGGGCTGGAACTATCTTGGTCACTGTTCTGTGCCAGCACAGCTCTAGACACAGGGCACGTGCTCAGTGAGTGTCCTTCTATTGGATAGAGGTGGGGGATGGGTAAGGGTAGATCCCAGAGACCATGTCCTCTCTGAACCCTGCCTTGACTTCCCCTGTCTGGCAGCACCTGACCCTGTCTGGTCCTGGGGAAGACATACTTGGCAGATTGGCCCAGTGGGTGGAGCAGGCCCCATCTGACTTATTGAGCAAGCACCAGCTGTTGGGCTCAAATGCCTATTCTCCCTGACCATCCAGTCAAGAGATTCTGGTTCTAGCAGGAGCCCTTTCCATCTCTAGAGCCTGGATTACCAGGAGTGGAGGGGTAACCAACCTCCTTGTTTTACAGATGAGACTAGGGAGGAATGGCCTGGCACTCAGGACAGGGCTCCTGCCGATCTCCTCAGCTACCTCTGGAGCTTTGAGGGGCAGCGTTCGAATCCTAGAGGAGGGCAGGTGAGAGACCTGCCTTGTCCTGACTTTGTGATGCTTTTATTAGTAGAAAGGTTTGGGCTCTGAGGAAATGGAAATTCCACTTCCACCCAGCACAAAGAGGAGCGAGTCTCCCTCTCCTCACCCCCTCATGGAGCTGGTGAGGGCAGCTGGAAACCCTTGATGGTTGTGACTAAGGCCATGGTTGTCAAACTGCAGCTCTCGAGCTACATGCGGCTCTTTGGCCCCTTGAGTGTGGCTCTTTCACAAAATACCATGGCCTGGGTGAATCTATTTTAAAGAAGTGGCGTTAGAAGAAGTTTACGTTTAAAAAAATTGGCTCTCAAAAGAAATTTCAATTGTTGTACTGTTGATATTTGGCTCTGTTGACTAATGAGTTTGCTGACCACTGGACTAAGGGAAGGATCACTATCTTGATTCTTTTCTGACTATAAAGGTGAGGTCTGTTCTTTTTTTTTTTTTTTTTAATCTTTATTGTTCAGATTATTACAATTGTTCCTTTTTTTTCTCCCCATAGCTCCCCTCCACCCACTCCCACCCCACCCTCTGCCCTTACCTCCTCCCCATTGTCCTTATCCATAGGTGTATGATTTTTGTCCAGTTTCTCCCTGCACCCCCCTTACCTCTTTCCCCTTAGAATTGTCAGTCCACTCCCTTTCTATGCCCCTGATTCTATTATATTCACCAGTTTATTCTGTTCATCAGATTTTTTATTCACTTGATTTTTAGATTCACTTGTTGACAGATATGTATTTGTTGTTCATAATTTTTATCTTTACCTTTTTCTTCTTTTTCCTCTTCTTAAAGAATACCTTTCAGCATTTCATATAATACTGGAGTTGATGAACTCCTTTAGTTTTTTCTTATCTGTGAAGCTCTTTATCTGCCCTTCAATTCTGAATGATAGCTTTGCTGGGTAGAGTATTCTTGGTTGTAGATTCTTGCTATTCATCACTTTGAATATTTCCTGCCACTACTTTCTGACCTGCATAGTTTCTGTTGAGAAATCAACTGACAATCAGATGGGTGCTTCCTTGTAGATAATTAACTGTTTTTCTCTTGCTGCTTTTACTATTCTCTCTTTGTCTTTTGCTCTTGGTATTTTAATTATGATTTGTCTTAGTGTGGTCCGTTTTGGATTCCTTTTGCTTGGGCTTCCTGGACTTGTAAGTCTATTTCTTTCACCAGGTGGGGGAAGTTTTCAGTCATTATTTCTTCAAATAAGTTTTCAGTATCTTGATCTCTCTCTCTCTCTCCTTCTGGCACCCCCACAATTCTGATGTTGGTACACTTGAAGTTATCCCAGAGGCTCCTTACACTATTTTCACATTTTTGGATTATTTTTTCTTTTTGCTTTTCCAGTTGAGTATTTTCTGCTTCTTTGTATTTCATATCTTTGACTTGATTCTTGCATTCCTCTAGTCTGCTGTTAGATCTCTGGATAATATTTTTTATTTCAGTCAGTGTATGTTTAATTTCTAGTTAGTCCTTTTTCATCTCCTCTTGGTCTTGCTAAATTTATCCATCTTTTCTAGGAAATTCTTGAAAAATCTTATAACCATGGTTTTAAACTCTACATCCAGTTGTTTGTTTTCCTCCATTTCTTTTGTTTGTGATCTCTTCCTTTGTCTCCGCATTTTCACTGCTTGCTTGAGTTGATAGAGTAGCTTTGTGTGCTAGGAGTCCTATATGACCCAGTAGCTCCACCTCCCTAGTTACCTGAGGTGGACTCTCTTGGTGCACCCCTTTGTGAATTGTGTGTACAGCTTTGTTGTAGTTAAGTCTTGATTGTTATTGGTATCATTGAGAGGAATTGACCTCCAAGCCAATTGGTTGTGAGGATCAGCTGTGTCTATGCCTGGAAAACTTCTATGCTGGACTCCGTCCACCTTAAGACTTCTAAGACTGCAAATGCCTCCCTGCTCAGCTTGGATGGGGTGGAGTCTCAGGATGGGGCAGACAGCCTTGGCTTCCCGTCAGCCCCTGGTCTCGGTGTCCCTTGGTAATCGCTGCATCCCTCTGTTCACAGGCGTGCACCCTCCAGATCTCTGCCTTTCTGATTCCCCTGCGTTTCTGTGTGCTCCTTGGACCCGTATAAGTCTAGGTTCCCAGGGTCTTGCCCAAAACAGGTTCATTGCAGTCCGACCTGGATTTCAGTGCAATTGTGAGCTTCTGTCTTCCTCCAGCTAGAGAAAGCCAGCTGCACAATCTGCAGTCAGCCCTCTGTGTGCACGCTTTCGCGCGCACCTCTGTCTTTCGTAGCTCCCCTAAGTTTCTGTGCACTTTTCCCTTTTCACAACTGTCCAGACTCCCCCCTGTGAGTCTCGCCTGGGACTGGGGTTCAATGCAGTCAGAAGTGGGGTTCAATATAGTCGGGAATTTCCGTCTCCCTCCCGCAGGTCTGTTCTGAAAAAAAGAAAAAGAAATTGGGAAGTCTAAAGAAGAAAATAAAAATTGCTTGCAATCTCACCCAGCTCTCACCTAGTTTTTTTGTGTGTTTTTTTAAAAATCCAGCTCTGTTGAGATGTAATTCATATACATTTCATCCTTTTAAAGTGTGCAAGTCTTTGGTTTTCAGTTTTGCAGAGTTGTACATCTCATATCACAATTTTAGAACATTTCCATTGTCCCCAAAAGAAATCTTGAACTCCATTACCTGTAAGTCCTGCCCCTTCCACCTTTGACCTCAGCAGTCACTGATGTGTTCTCTGTTTCTTTAGCTTCTGGACATTTCATATAATAGAATCGTGTAATATGTGTCCTTTTATGTCTGGCCTCTTTCATTTAGAGTGATATTTTCAGAGTTCATGCATTTATCTGTCCGCCATTCCTTGTTATTGCTGAACATATGTTCAATGATATGGATGCCCCACATTTATCTATTCTTGAGATGCCTATTTGGGTTGTTTCCACCCGTATTATGAATAATGATGCTGTGGGTATTAATGTATAGGTTTTTGTGTGGATGTATATATTTTTTTCTCTAGGAGTGGAAATACTGGGTCATATGGTGACTGTCTGGCCATTTGAGTGATTGATAGCCAGCAGGTTTCCCAGTCTACTGCCGCACTTGACATTCTCCTTCACATCCTTGTTGCTATCTGTCCATTTGCTTCTCACCACCCTAGAGGGTATGAAGTGGGATCTCATTGTGGCTGTGATTTGCCCTTCCCTAATGGTTGATGGCATTGAGCATCTTTTCATGGGCTTATTGGGCACCTGAATATCTTCTTTGGAGAAGAGTCTATTCATATCCTCTGTCCATTTAAAAATTGGATTGTTTGCCTTTTTATTATTGAGTTGTGAGAATTCTATATATAGTTTAGATGCAGGCTTCTATCAGAAAAATGATTTGCACCACCTGCAATGTTTTCAACGGCAAATGCCAGAGCATTTCCTTCCCATCTCTTTTCTATGGCTAGATACCCTGCCACAGACAGATAAAAATAAAACTGGGAGGGTACTTTGTTGAGTATCCTGTGTTTTCACTTCATTTTCCAATTTTGTACAAAGTATGATTAAAATATATCACTGGGCCATTGTAATTTGTTCTAGCCATTTCCGCATTGCTGAGCATTGAGGTCCTTTTCAGTTTCCAGTTGCATAAATAATGCAGTGATGTTCATCCTTGTCCATAAATCTTCATGTTTATCACGGAGCTTTCTCTGAAGAAATTCCTAGAAGGTGGTTTTACCAGGTCAGAGGTTAGGAAGGAACCTTTGAAGCCTCAGATTCCATCTGTGCTTGCCTAGGACCATGAGCCTTGAGTCTGAGTCATGTCGCTCTTTAAAAATGTTTTTATTACTGCTATATGCCAACAGGATAATTTTAAGGACTGTGGTTATCTTTTAAAGAAGACACACACAGCCCTGACCGGTTTGGCTCAGTGGATAGAACGTCGGCCTGAGGACTAAAGGGTCCCAGATTCCAGTCAAGGGCATGTTCTTTGGTTGCAGGCACGTCCACAGTGGGGGATATGCAGAGGGTGGCTGATAGATCTTTCTCTGGGTGTTTCTGATTCTCTATCCCTCTCCCTTCCTCTCTGTAAAAAATCAAAAAAATATATTTAGCCGAAACTGGTTTGGCTCAATGGATAGAGCATCAGGCTGTGGACTGAAGGGTCCCAGGTTTGATTCTGGTCAGGGACATGTGCCTTGATTGCAGGCACATCTCCACTGGGGGGTGTGCAGGAGGCAGCTGATCGATGTTTCTCTCTCATCGACGTTTCTAACTCTCTCTCTCCCTTCCTCTCTGTAAAAAAAAAATCAATAAAATATATTAACAAATATATATATATATTAAAAAAGAAGAAGACATACACATACAATGGGATTGAATGTATATGGTGACTATTACCCCCAAGAAAGATGTGTGTCAGATTGGGATGGAACTAAGAGTTACAAATAAGTCAGGGAACCAGTGTCTTATGCTGATAGTCATTGGAAGTTTTAAAATAACACCATGTCTAAAAGAACTGGACTAGAACCAGGGACCTCTCGGTGCATGGGGAGAGGCTCAACCACTTGAGCCACACCAGCTATGGCTTGATTTAAAAAAATAAAAAATAAAAAAAATGAAGGAATTGCTCTGCCAGCATGGTTCAATGGTTGAGAATTGACCTATGAACCAGGAAGTCACGGTTTGGGCACATGCCTAGGGTGTGGGCTTGATCCCCAGTGGGGGTCATGCAGGAAGCAGCTGATTAATGATTCTCATCATTGATGTTTCTGTCTCTCTCTGTCTCTTCCTTCCTCTCTGAAATCAATACAAATATATTTAAATAAATAAATGAGTGAATAATATTTGCATTTGGGTATCTTGATGCCAAGATGGTGTCTTGTTTTAATGAGCACTCCTTTGATTGGCTGTTAATCTGTTTATTGTTATCACATTGTAATTTGGAAAGTTGTTTTTTTATATCTTTTGCTTATTTTTGTTTTGGAATCTCTTATAAGGACTCCTTTTAAAACACTGATTCTTGGAATTTTATTGTACAGATAGAATTCCCTCATTTATCATTTGCCATACTGGAAAGGTGGGGGAGGGGAACAAGACACCTCTTTCCTTCTTGAAAAAGTCACTTTCTACTTTGCTCTTTTACTGGGTCTCCATGGCAGTGTACCTGTCCCAGCCTGAGCAGCTGGGATGGGGGTGGAGGAGCGCTGGTGGCTAGAGATCTACCTACGCCTTGGTGGCAGTCCTGTATAGTGGGAGGGCACTTTAGTGGTGGCCAGTCCCAGGCAAAGCGACAGCAGATTACGGAGAGGGTCCCCTGTGAACACAGCTGTAGTCACTGTTTGCTGAGCACCCACCAGGCTGAACAAGCTGGTGAAGCTTGTGGGACCCTCATTTTGTGACTCAGAGCCATCAATCACTTGTGCAGAATGTGGCCAAAGCCAAGGCAATTCTGTCCAGGTCCCTGGACACATCACTGCCACAACTGCAGAGGCTCAGTGAGTCCCTATAGCCCAGACTCAAACTCCTTTCACTGCAAGGCCCCACATCATCAGCATCCCACGTGGGAGGATCCCTTTTATCATGCCATCCTCCCCTGCTCCCCCAATAGCTCCCTGATCCCTGTTATCTGTCCCTGAAGGCTGTGGCCTTACCTGTGAACTCCTGCTTCATCTCTGATGTCCCCCTCGATCTCTTGATTTTGCTCCAGCAGCCACATGCCAGGCCTGTTTCCTGGGCCTGGGGGGTGGGGGGTGGGGGGTGGGGTTTCCCCAACTTTTGTGTAGCTGATTGTTCACATTGACTTACTGTCTGTGTCCCCTTCCGTGTAAGCAGCTTGGGAGCAGATGGTCAGCCATTGGGTTCAGTGCTATAGTCCTGGCATCTAGTCTCGTGCCTGGCACTATAGAAATATTGGAATGAATGAATTTCTAACTCTTAACTTTTTAGGTCTCTGCCTAAATGCTCCTTTCTCTTGCATGTCTTCCCTAACCACTGCTTCCAACCTAAATTCACATGCTTACCTTTCCCATAAGAGTGTTTTTCTTATAATTTAACATTTGTTTTGTTTTGTTTTTATCCTTACCTGAGGATATGCTTTTATTGATCTTTCAGAGGGAGGAAGGGAGGGAGAGAGAGAGGGAGGGAAGAAAGAAGAGAGAGAGAGAGAGAGAGAGAGAGAGAGAGAGAGAGAAGAGAGAAACATTGATGTGAGAAACATCCATCAGTTGCCTCCCACATGTGCTCCAACCAACTGAGCCATCCAGCCAGGGCTGATTTGACATTTGTATTTGTGTACTTATTTGTCTGCCTTCCTAGCAGTTACTCCCCAAGGTCTGTTTTGTTTTCCATTGTCTGCTCAGTCCAGGTTGTTTGGTAAAGAATGAATACATATATCCTTTAGTTCCCAAACAGACCTTCTGAGGGTAAGTGGTGTTACCTTTCACAGGTGAGGAAAAGTGAGGTTGGGCAGTGGGAAGTTCCAGGCACCAGGTTTCCATCCCTGGAGCCTTGGATGGACCAGTAACTTGATTTTCCAAACTAGAGTTCCCCCAATGCCTCCAAGTGCAGCTGGCCATCTGGTTCCCCTGACCAGATGCCTAAGGCGGGCAGCCCGAAATAGCCTGCCTGCTTCTGGCAAAGCTGGTTGTCCCCTGATGGGCACAGACTTTCTCAGAGACCACCTTCCCTGGGGTTGGCCCGTTGCCTCCTGGAACTTTGGTGGGTGGCAGTGATGAGAAACAATGAGCACTGAGTGACTTGCAGACCTTTTTCAAACACCTTGGTGCTCCTGATCCTGTGCTGGGTGGGTCTCTTGACTGTTTGTTTCATTTGACCCTGAAAGTGACCTTCAGTTTCCCAGAGGCATTGTCAGCTCTCTCTCAGCCTTTGCACACATATTCCTTCTGCTGCAACACTCTTCTCCCTCCCTCTGCTTTTTACATTATAGTTATTAAATTCTTCTTTCGGCATGTGAACTATGTGAGAAACATACATGTAAGTTAAAGCGTAATGTAATGAAGATCTGTGAGCTTACCTCCCAATTGAGGGAGGGATAAAAACATTGCCACTAACTCATCTCCACCTGTGGTGGGTGGGCAGAAATGGAGCTCCCTGACTGCTATACTGAGTGTTGTGATGGTGTGTGTATTTTTTTTATATATATGTTTTATTGATTTTTTACAGAGAGGAAGGGAGAGGGATAGAAAGTTAGAAACATCAATGAGAGAGAGACATCCATCAGCCGCCTCCTGCATGCTCCCTACTGGGGATGTGCCTGCAACCAATGTACATGCCCTTGACCGGAATCGAGCCTGGGACCCTTCAGTCCGCAGGCTGACGCTCTATCCACTGAGCCAAACCGGTTTCGGCTGTGTGTATTTTTTTAAGTTTTATAACGTGTGTGTGTATGCTGAAAAGTACGATGTTTAGCTTTGCTTGTTTTTGAGTTTTATAAGAATGCCATTGTGCTCCCAGTTTCATCCATGTAAGTGTTCCAAGTACTCCATTATATGGCCAGGCCTTAGATTGTCCATTGTGCTGTTAGTGGATGTTTGGGCTGCTTCCAGCTTTCATGATTACAAATTGATGCAGCTATGAACCTTCTGGTACATATCACCTGTGGCATGAGCAAGATTTTCTCCAGGACACACCTGGGAGTGAGATTGCTGCTTATAGTTGGTGAGTCTGTGCAGCTTTACATGGTAATGCCAAACTCTCTCACTTGCCTCTCCCCTCCTTTACTTGGCTAACTCCTACTCGTTCTCGTAGACTTACCTGTCCACCTTTCTTGCCTTCAAAGTATATGTGGAACACCTACCATATGTTAGGTGCAATTATATTACGGGGTGCAAAGGTAAATGAGATTCACAGCTCTAGTGCTCACATGCCCAAGTGGTATTAGATACCACTCCTCCAGGAAGCCCTCCCTGACCCTCAGACTGAGTTAGGTGCTCTCCTTGGCTCCCCTGCCCCAGCCCAGCCTACTCTGTGTCATCGCTGTGTAGAGATGGGTCTGTCTCCCTCACTGGACAGGTGCCCTGTTGTATACAGTGATCAGAGCTATTTTGAATGCTATATCCGCAGTATCACCCACACGGAGGTGATGGATTCAGTGAAGGGTTTGTGGTGAACTAACATGCTCACACTCGAGGCAGATGGGATTAAGAAAAAGAAATGGAATTCAGTATTTAGTATTTGTTGGAGTTCAACCTGGGCCCCAGGCCCATCTGGCCCGAAGCCCAGCACTTCCTCAAATGGCTGAGCCCACAAGATGCCTGACCTGTGACAGATGGAGGAGACATGGCCACTGCCCTTGGCAGTTTGGAGAAGAGACTGTCCAGCTGCTCATTCCTCCATTAGTATGCAGGGCTGGAGCAGTGGATGGTAGAAGTGTGAGGCCCACCCAGCCCTATAGGAGCTGGGGAGTCAGTGTGGGTGTTCTGGAGAGGGCAAGACCAGGAGGCTGTAGAAACCCTTGCAAAAAGTGGATGAGGTGAGAGTTGTGGGGTCCCTGAGGAGCTGTTGGGGATGTGCAGGGCCATTGTGGGCTGCAGGTCGGTGACGACAGAAACCATAAAAACTGGTGTTTGCAGAATACCCACTGTGCCAGACTGAGTGCTAAGCTGGTTCTGTCTGCACTTTATCCCATGAGGTGGCTGGAATTGTTGAAGGAGGACCCTGAGACTCAAGAGGATCAAGTCCAGCTCACCTGGTTAGTTGATGATCCACCCCTAGGAGCCTGGCCCCTTCTACCCTGCACTGCATGATAGCGTCTCTCCTTTGAAGATGGGTAGACTGAGGAACAGAGTACATGGCCCCAGTGCCACAACTGTGTGTGGAGGTGGCAGCCGGCTGGCTCCTTCGTCCTGAGCCGCACTCCCAACCACAAAAGCTTCCCTGGAGGGTTCTTCTCTCCTACTGCTGTTGGTACTCGTTTATCCTTGAGTCTTCACTCTGCACCCTCATCCCTGTGTAAATATTTGTCTGTGGGTGAACAAGAGCGTGTGTGACCAGTATTTCCAAACCGGTGGCAGGGGACAGGTGGAGGCAGCAGGCGCCAGGTGAGCCTCCAGCTGGAGCCCATTGCTTTGAGACCTTTGCTCATCCAGCGGCCACTCTAGCGTGTTGCTGAGGTGTCAGCCTGGCCCAGTGATGACACTGGTTACCATTGACCAGGAACCAGTCCCATTCCAAGTGCTTTACACGAGTGATCTCAGTGCCTGCTTCTGTGTGTGTGTCTTGGCCTCATGAAGCCCATTTACCAGATCAGAAGACCCAACAGCTGAAACCGGTTTGGCTCAGTGGATAGAGCGTCAGCCTGCGGACTGAAAAGTCCCGGGTTCGATTCCAGTTAAGGAAACGGACCTTGGTTGCGGGCACATCCCCAGTGCGGGGCGTGCAGGAGGCAGCTGATCGATGTCTCTCTCTCTCATCGATGTTTTTAACTCTCTCTATCTCTGTCCCTTCCTCTCTGTAAAATATCAATAAAATATATTAAAAAAGAAAAAGAAAAAAAGAAGACCCATCAAAAAAAGAGATTATGGCCTTCTCCCATGACAGTTGGGGTCTGTTTAAGTGGTTGGGGCTGGAAGCCACAGGGGGCTCATGAGGTAAATGAGAGTGTTCCTTGGAAGGGCACAGTGCCAATTCCAGGGGTAGGGGAGGTCCTGAATGCCAGCAGGAACCAGGATCGGTGCCAGCTCTCCGGGCCACATGCACTCACTTGTATTTTGTTATTTCTGTCTGGTCTTGAGCCACACAAACCTAGCCATCCTGGTGGCCAGGACAGGACATTTCAGTCCAAGTTCTACTCCTTTATCTGCCAAATGGGCTCACCTTGGGGATGGTGGAGGGCAGTTCTCAAGAAGGGGGTCTGGCTCTCAGACACCCCAAATAGGCACCACCAGACACATGATCTGACCACTAGGCCATACCATTCCTGTGCTGAAAAGGTGGATTCATGCCACAACCAGCAACCTTAGATGTACATATCCCCTTGGGGGCCTCTTCCAGCTGGGGACTTGGGGAGACCACAGAGGTCTCCCCTCGTCACCACCCAGGCCCTTCCCAGTAGAAAGCCCTCTGTTAGTGGGACAGCCTTGGGCACTTGTATTCTGTGAGTGTTATTAGTCTCTACTCACCGCAGGATTGATGTGCTTGTGGCAGTCAGTGAGCCAGTAAATACTGAGCTCTGTGCAGTCCTGTGCTAGAGACTTGGCAGTGGCCATGGCAAACCTGATCCCACCTCACAGGCCCAATTGTCCAGAAGGGGGGTGAGAGAGACAGCCAGCCATCAGCCAGCAAGACCATTGGAGATGACACCAGGGTGTGGAAGGAAACGAGCCAAGGGCTGTGATAAATATGACAATGACCAGGCTAGCGGGTCGGTCCTTGGCTTAGATAATAATATTGAATGCTATAAATTGTTCCACAGGGCAGGGCCTTCCCCCACCTCCACCTGATAAATTGGGTTTTGAAGGAAGTCGGGCCTGCCCGCACTCTCCTCTCTGTCCTAGCTGGGTATCCTCAGCAAGTATTCCACCTCCCTGAGCCTCAGTTTCCTCTTCTGGAAAAGTGGAGGAGAGTGCTTGTGAACAGAAGGTTGTTAAGTGTGATTAAGAGCAAGGACTGTGCCCCTAGCCAGGGTGGCTGTCCCATGCACCAAAAGGTTGCTGGTTCTATTCCCTGTCAGAGCACATGCACCGGTTGTAGGCTTAATCCCCAGTAGGGGCATGCAGGAGATAGCCAGTAGATGTTTCTCTCCTTCTTCTTTCCTTTCTCTCTAAAAATCAATAAAAAATACTTTTTTTTTAAAAAAAGATCAAGGACTGTGAGGCCAGACCGGATAGAACTACCCATTTCTTCCCTTTACTGGCTCTTTGACCTTGGGCAGGCTCCTTAATTCACCTTGCCTCATTTTCCCTATTTGAAGAATGGGGATAAGAAATCCTACCTCACAGGGTTATTGAAAGCAGTAAATGAGGTAATATATGTAAAATGATATGTAAACGTGTTGGCTACTCTTAGTAATAATAATAATTTAGAATTAAAAGTTGCCTGTTATTATAGCCCTGGCCAGGTGATTCAATTGGTTGGAGTGTCCTCTTGTAAACCAATGCCCGTTCCATTCCCAGTCGGGGGCACATACGGGAGGCGACTTACCCGTGTTTCTCTCTCACATCAATGTATCTCTTTCTCTCTCTCTGTCTTTCTCTGTCTCTTTTCCTCCTTCCCTTCCCTCCCTCCCAATCTCTCACTCTAAAAAAAAGTTGCCTGTTACACAGCTGGGACTCTGGTGCTTAGTGCGCCCTGTGCCTTGACCTTCCCCTTTATCCAAGAGCACCAGGCCTTATCAGGCACCTCCTGTGGTAAGTTGTATGTGGTCAGTTTCATTCCTTCTGCCTGAAGAGACTTGGAAACCTTAGATGTCTTCTGACTGCACGTGTTTCCGTAACATGATCTTCAGTTGGGCAAACTTGGAAGGTCAGGATGGGGGGCGGGGGGGACCAGAATAGGCCCCTGGCATTTGCCATCTGTGCCCTTCACTGGAGTGAGCAGGTCCTTCCTCATTCCCGCCTGGGGCCCATGATCTGGAGGCAGGATTCCTGGCTGGTTTCGTGAACCCAGCCCAACCTCTGCAGCTGGCCATCCATCCTGAGTCTTGATATTCCCCTCTCAGGTGAGGCAGGGAGAAACTCTTCTCATCCAGGAAGCTACTGGCATCAACAGGCCTGGGGAGGGGCACAGAAGCCTGAAAGGAAAGCGCTGGCCATCCCAGCCTCTCCTGTTAGGTCTCCTATCCAGGGCTCCATGGCCCAGCACTGTTCTCTCCCCTCCCTCTGTCATGCGGTTCCCTGGGGAGACAGAAAGGGAGACTGTTTAGTTCACAGAGCCAGTCATCTCATTCATTTATTCACAGCCATTTACTTGAGGTACTGCAGTGACACCTCTAGACTCAGGGACCCCTTGGTGTAGGACAGGGAGTGAACAAGTAAACATACAGATTGGGGTACATGCTGTGAGGGACACACGGTGGAGAGTAATGTGTGACCTGCTTAAAAAGAGGCCAGGAATGCTTCTCAGAGGAGATGACACTTGAACTGAGACCAGAATCACAAGTTAGAAAGAGCTGTGAGGGAAGGAGTACAAATATTAGTTGCAGACCTGGAGACAGAAACAAACAAGGCCAGGAATGGGATGGGGGGAGCTGGGAAGTGTATGAGCAGAGAGTGAGGTGAGCCCAATCCCCCATTGCAGTTGGGGAGGTCTTGTTCTAGGGTGAGGAGGTCTCAGCGTCATTTCAGGGACAGAGCCTCAGCTGTTCCTCGACCTGGTCACCATAAGCTTAGAATGCACCTGTCTGTCTCTGAGGGTAGGAGTTGCAAAGGGGAGCGTTTTCCTTTCCTGGAGGACCTGCTCAGACTCTCCCTACACATTGTTAGCAGGTTCCTGTGTATAGCATGTCCTGGGTGAGCGCTTCCTGAGGTGGGAACCCAGAGGTGCCATCTGGGTCTAGTCAGCCCTCTCTACTCTGGGCAGAGACAGGCAGAGGAGTCATCCAGGCAGAGGCTCAGAAGGGTCTTACAGACCAGACTGGCTGGAGGGAGGGTTTTGACAGACACCTTCCTGTTGAGGGGAGCTATTTCTCGAGCTGGCCATCCATCCTGAGTGTTGATATTCTCCTCTCAGGAGGAGGCAGGGAGAAACTCTTCTCATCCAGGAAGCTCCTGGCATCAGCAGGCCTGGGGAGGGGCACAGAAGCCTGAGAGGAAAGGGCATCGGTGTGGCTCAGGAACAGACTACTGGGCACGCCTTTTGGCAACATCGTGGCAGTTGGATGGGCCACTCTGCGGAGGAAGGTGCCATTTCTTGAGCCCCTTGTGGTCTGGGCACTCCCTCCATCCCTCTGAGTTACTGAAAGGCTGGTGGGTCATAGGCAGAAGTTTCTCTGAACATGCTGAGAGGTGGACCTCCACCTCCTGCCCGAGGCAGCTGCTCTCCTGCCCTATGTCTGGGCTGTGTCACTGCCCTCATTCTGTGACCAGGCTCCCTGGCACCCAGCCACTGTCCCAGAGTCCTCTGTGGGAACAGAGGGTGTACTGCTCTGTGCCAGGTCCCTGGGGGAGCTCCCAGTCTGGTGGGAAAGAGTCTTACAGAGATGCCGAGCTGGGAGGCTCAGGGCCTCATGTTGTGACTGATGTGGGTGGGGTGTACTCCTCCTGGTAGGTGAGTACTCCAGAACTGACTTCGGAGTCTCAATTAGGAGGCCAGATCTAATGGCTGTAGTGGCTCAGCAGTGAAAGAGGAAGTTCCCTGGAGTGTGTGGTCATCAGGCAATGTTACTTGTCTAGATCTCCCTTGCTTGTCTTAGGTTGAAGGTCCAGGCCTGTTCCTTTCCCAGGGGTACTGTAAGGCTTCGTGAGCTCAGGAACAGAGGGGCCACTGAGGTGGTTGCTCAGTAAATGTAAGTTATCAGTGGGGTTCCTACAGGAATAGGGGACACTTGCCATTATCAGGCTTGTGGTGGGAGCCCTGATTCTTGCCCCCTTCTCTATGTGCCTCAGAATTCTCCTTTGATGACCCCCCTTCTAACTGTTCTGTCCCTTGGAGTGCGGGCAGAAAGCCCATGTTTCCCTCCCTCCCTCACTCCCTCCCACTCAGTTTTGCTGAGCACCTGCTGGGCCAGACCCTAGGGAGCCACCCAAGCTGGGCTTGGCTTTGTACTTAGGTTGTCACTGAAGGCCAGCCTCAGCCTAAACCCAAGCTGACAGCCCTAGCGTGAGCCCAATTTCCCTGATTTCCCTCCCAGCCCAGATGTGGCCTCTGTGTCCCTTGTCAGCCATCAGCTCTGAGCAGCTGTTTTTTTTTCCATTTAACTTTTTATTGTGGACATTTTAAGACATATACAAAAGTTGAGTATAATGAACTGAAGAACCCACTTCCCAGCTTTAATCATGATCAATACGTGGCCATTGGTTACCCTCCATGCCCACCCCATTCTTTTGCAGCATGTCCTAGGTGTCTGTCATTTCACCTATGCATTTTTCTGCATTGCTTCTGAAACAGTGGGGACACACAGCCCCAAGCCAGCTATATTCTGTCCTCTGCTGTCATTTCCCCAGACCTAGGACGAGACCACCGGGAAGGTGGCCAGGTTGGGGCTGTGCTCTCTGTGTCCCTGCACATGCTGATGGGCTGTGTGCTGTGCCTGCAAAAGCACACAGCCTTTCCCTGGCACCCACCCTGGGAGATGGCTTTGGGCTGCCAGGAAGCCCAGCAAAGTGCCTGGAGGTCCTCTTTCCCTGATTCCTCAGCTTTGCTCTGTGTTAGTGTGCTATTTAACAAGCACAAGATTTTCTTTTCCCCTTTATTTCATAACAGGTGGCACTCCTAAGCACACTGCTCTGCACCTTGCTTTTTCCATGTAATGTATCTCGGCTTTTGTTCTGTTGGCCCAGGGAGAGTGTCCTCATTCTCCGTGGCCTCACAGAGTTCCAGCGCCAGGAGAACTAGGGCTTATTGGCTGCTCCCCACCCATGGGTATTGGTGTCAGTTCCAGTTTTGCATTTGCAAACAATGCTGCAATGACTAAGATTAAAGGCATATATTTGGCACTTTTGCAAGTATATCTTAGGATGAAACTCTAGGAATAGAATGGCTGGAGCAAAGGGGGTAGGTATGCGTTTGTATTTTGGAACTTTGGTATTGCCAAATACCCTTCGAAGGGGGTTGTGCTGATTGGCACATATACCAGCTGCTTGAGGGTGTGCCAGCCTTACAGTCTCACCAGCAGCCTGTGCTGTCCAGTCTTGGTGAAAGATGGGATGTGGGCCTGCTTTCACTTAAGTTGCATTTTCCTTATCCTGAGAATCACCGAGGGTTTGAGAATTCTAAAACCCAGGTTTTTGCTTTGGGAAATGGACTTAAGAGGCCCTCTTAGAGGGTGGGGATGGGAAAGGGCCCTCCCGCTGAAGGAAGCAGTGGTGGAGAATCCAGGATGTGGGGAACAGATGAGGATGAGGAGCAGATCTGCCTCTGCTTTCAGCTGGGAGAAGATGCTTGGGTAGGTCACTTGCCATTTCCGAGCCACCTCTAGAAATCCCTACTTCTGAGGCTGTAAGGGAAGTGGAGTGTGGTCAGGTTTGTCAATCACTTAGTCTGGGGGTGGGCACTGTGATGGCTCCCCAGAGCACCCAAGAGGCCCCTCAGCAGTATGTGTTCTCTTCCCCTTCCTCTGCTGAGGAAGGATTTGGGAGAGGGAGGCATGACAAGGGAGCAATGTTTGGAAATGTAGGGCACTGCCGGAGGGATGGGGTCAAAAGCACAGACCTGGAATCAAACCACCCACTCTGGGTGAGGGCCTTTGCTCCTCAGGCCTCTGTCTCCCACGTGTGAGGCATGTGACCTTGTTCACAGGCCCAGAAATGGAGCCCTGAAGGATTTGCAGCAGAGGAGGGTGAGGGGAGAGTGTCACCAGGCAAGTGAACTGGGCCCTGGGACGGGCAGGAGCAGGGCAGCTGAGCAGCATAAGGTAGGGAGTTCACCAAATACAGGAAGGAGGCTAGAGCCTAGGAGTGCCTCCTCCATCCCAGAAAAACTGGCTGGTTGCCCCAATGAAGACAGACCCTCCTCCTCTCCCCCAACCCCCCTACTTCTCAGGGTTCTCCAGGCAAGGACTTGAGGGGCTTGGAGGTAACCAGGGAAAGAGGTGAACAGCTGGCATGGTGCTGGGTCTATGGCTGCTCACCAGGATTGGTCGTGGAGACCAGATGCTTGGCCTGCCCTTCTAGTAACAATACTCCCATGAGAAGCCTGGTCTCGGAAAACCAGCTAGATTGGGCCTTATGTGGCCTCTGAGGTCCCTTCAGACTCAGGTTCTGTACTGGAGAGCCTGAGAAAAGGCTGGAGGCAGGAAAGATCTGCATGGGAGCAGCACAATGTCTGCAGAGGTAGTGGGGATGTGGGTTCCACAGAACACTTTGTGGTGTTCTCTGACTCCTCCCCATTTCAGGCCCCAGAAGGCTTCTTTGCATTACCCTGTCCCTCTCCTGTCCCCAGTCCCCATCTATGGAGCAGCCCAGGCCATGGAGGTATGTGTGTGGGTGGCATTGTGGTAGTGCAGGAAGGATCCAGCACATGAAGAAGATGTGTGGAAGGCATTTGCTCTGGGGTAATTGTGCCCATCCATGACCTCGTCCTGCGCACATACTCAGGGTCTGACTGCAGGGCACCTAGGAGAGAAGGAACCTGCCCTGAGTTCACCCAGCTGGCCCTGGTGGAGTTGAAGTCTCAGATGCCTGTCCTTCAGACTCTAGAGACCCATCCTCCACCCCCTGTTCACTCATTCTGTTGGCTGATTGTGTATGAAATACCTACTATGCGCCCAACATATACCCTTCTAGGGATACTTCATAGAACAAAAGCACTAAAATCCCTCCCCTCATTGTAGCATAAGCACACAGATACATTATAAAGCTTCGTGTTAGGTCATGAGAAGTGTCACACAGAGAATGAATGAATGAATGAAGTAGAGTATAGGATGGACAGTGACAAAAGGGGCTGTTTTATGGCAGGTGGCCAGGTTAGGCCTCTGAAGAGGGCCATTGGAGCAGAGATCTACAGGCAGGGAGTGGGGGGTGCAGTGGGGATGAGGTAGAACAGTATTCTGGACAGAAGGGTGCAAGCCCTAAGGCTTTGTGATCAGACAAGGATTGACTATTATAGATGCTGAGCCAAGTCTGCCCTCACACCTCCTGCACCTCTAGGAGGGTATGCCCCCATCTTTGCTTCCCTTCCCCTCAGCCACCTTGCTGGCCCCCTCCTCTAATACCCCCTGGACCCTCCCGATTGTGTGCTCACTGCCCGTATGCATGGTGCAGTCTTCACTCCTGTACTTTGTGCAGTAAGTTCTCTCTTTGCTGTCTCACTCTTCTAGAACTCGACGCGTCCCCCTCCTGCTTGTCTCCATTGTAGCCTTGTGGTGCTGCTTTGCCACCGCTTCAGGGTTTATCTCCCTGGCCACACAGAGGGCTCTGGACAGGGCCAGAGGGTTAGTGGTTACTTAATGAAGGGCGTAGGATTTGGGGAGAGGCTGTTCCAAGGTGAGAGCATACCAGTCTGACTCTGAACTTTGACCACTCACTTGCACATGGGGTCCCTGGTACCTGTAGCTGTCCTCTGGAGGGTGCCTCTGCCGAGGAGCAGGACCAGCTCCCAGGTCCCAAAAAACTCCAAGATAAAGATGAATCTCTGTCCTGATATTAGAGAAGGCTGTGCTTCTAGTCTCCAAACCTAGCCTATCCTGAAGCCAAGGGACTGCAGACCTAAGGGTGGGGTGGGGACAGTCTTGGCATTCACCCTCCTCCTCCCCAGCTGTGTGACTTTAGGAGATAGTGTCCAGAGATTTCTCCTCTGCACAGGGGGTAGTGGACTGAGAGCTCTGCTCTGCAGGATTCTGATAAGGATTCAAGACCTAGCAACAGTCTGGCTGTGGTGGCTCAATGGATTGAGCGTTGTCCCATGGAACGAGAGGTCCTGGGTTCGATCCATACCACCGGGGGCAGCCAATCAGTGATTCTCCCTCATCATTGATGTTTCTCTCTCCTCCCCTTGCTTTCTCTCTGAAGTCAATAAAATATATTAAAAAATAAATAAAAAGACTCAGCAATGAAGTGCCTGGCAGGGAATCAGGGTGAAATACAGAGCAGCTTTGTACAGGGAGCGCCCTGAATTTCAGCTCGTGTTTCACAAAATGAGTTGTTTCTGGCAGGGTCTGGTCCCCGAATCCCTCTTACCTCCCTCTAGGCTTCTTCTCCCAGTTTGTCCTCGAGCCAAGGCTCCACATGGAACAGGCAGGACCCCTGGTCAGAACGCCTTGTCTGACTTCAAGGCCTACTACAGTGGCAGATGTGGGCTCCATCATCTGTCTTTCACTCCCTCACCCTGTCTGGTGCCTTCTGTGTGCCTGGCCCACGCTGGGCAATGTTGAGGACACAGCTTGGACCACAAACCCTACACTGTCTTCCCAGGGCTCCCAGGGCAGCAGGGAGACAGATTGTCTCCAGACAGTGACACCTCAGAATGGGCAGGGCTAAGATGGGGGAGCCGAGAGGGCTGCCTAAAGAACACATGAGCTGAAGGTTGAAATGGGAGAGTATAATCATAAGGGGAGGAAGAGTGGAGGTACAGTAAAGCACTGGGCTGTTCTAGGAAAGGGAAGAATTTGGAGTGTGGCTAGAACACAGTCCCTGAGGGAGGGAAAAGTTCAACAAGGTTTGAGACCTGGCTTCTTCCTGCCTGCCTTGTCCTAGCTCAGTCTAGACTGCACAGCACTCTCTTAGGGCTTCCACAATGGTCCGCCTACCCCTCATCCCAGATGAGAACCCTAGGGGGCCAGGGACCAGGTCAGGGCCATCCCCGTTCCTCTGATGCCAACACAGGGCTTGGTGTGCAATATGCCATGGGAAATGTTTACTGGATGAACAGCAAGACGGTACCCGCTGGGTTAGAAGCCCAAGCTAGAGGGGCTGAAGCAAAAGGGAACTTATTGGCTGTGGACCTGAGCCTGAATAGTTTGGCTTCAAGGCCTGGCGGCACCCAGGGTCTCAAGCAATGAGACCTGGTGGGTGCCAGGATGGCCAGCAGCGCTCCCAAAATGGGAGGCCACGTTAGCCACCCCCAAGGGTAGAGAGCCCTTCTTTCCTGATACTCTACCATGGCCCCTGGGATGGTTCTACAGGGTCAGCTTCTTGTCCTCCACCAGTCGCTGGTGGTTCCACTCCTGGAACCTTGGTGAAGATGGCAGGGAGTAGAGCGCACACAAATGGTCCCACCGGGGTCCTGGGGTGGCACCAGTGCTGGTCAGCCCAAGGTGGGTGGGAGGGGAAGCAGGCCAGTCAGTACATTTGTTCACAGGCATCATGGCTGAGGCAGCACTCATTACTGGGGTGGGTTGTGTACCTGCCACAGAGTCAACCTGTGGGGCTGTCGAGGGTTTGCAGGCTTCGGCCTCCAGCTTCCCTGTGTCCTGAACACTGGCCTGGTACTCTCTGAACCAGCCTTCTGCCCAGAGGGTGTGAGCCCATGGGCCCTGGTTAGGGGCTGATGGTGTTCCACAGACCTCGAGTCCTGCAGGAAAGAGTCCCAACAGCCAGGTTCCTTGTTCTGCCTGGAGACATGCCACATGGACTTGGTCACCACCTCCCACAAGACTCGTTCCCTGTCATTGGGGTGATGATGAGTGAGCCCCCTCATGGGGTGGGCAGCCAGGTCTGGGCTGGTCAAGGCTCCATACTACGAGGTGGTGGGGCTGGGATTGGAACCTAGTTTCCTTAACTTGGGCCACTCGCACTCTTAACCCATCGGACTCTGCTGTGGCGGTGGTTATGTATGTGAAGGCACAGACTACACAGCACAGACCTTCCATGCTCACTCTTGCCCTGGCTCACCTGCTTGAGGATGCTGGGGAACACCACAGCAGGTGTGTATTTCTTTGGTGAAATGTCAGTAACACTTGAATCCATCCTCTCTGTCCATTTGGCCTCCATTCGTTGTCCCTGTCTGTCCATCTGTATTAGTGTTTCCCAGTCTTGAACCCAGACTCCCGCCTCCTCTCCGCCACCTTGCCCCACCCCCGTCCTAATGGGGGGCCAAGTCCTCTGCCTGAATCCTCTGAAATTGGAGCTTCCTGTGTTGGCGTTGTCACCAGGAAGTTGGGTTTTGAGGTCAGGGTTAGACCAGGCAGAGAAGGATAGGTTTTGGGGAAGTTGATTTTTCTTAACTAAAAATGTATGCATTTTTTAAAAAATATGTTTTTATTGATTTCAGAGAGAAGAAGGGAGAAGGGAAGGGAGAGAGAGAGAGAAACATCAATGATGAGAGAATAATTGATCTACTACCTCATGCACACCCCATACTGGGGATTGAGCTCACAATCTGGGCATGTAACCTGATCAGGAATCAAGCTGTGGGTTGACACTCAGTCACTGAGCCATACTGACTGGGATAGGTGTATGAATTTTTTGAGTAGGTAATACTTGTGTGTACCTCATTATTCAGAGATATACAAAGGCATGTAAAGAAAATAAACTATGGGGGTGAGAATGGAGGTAGAGGACATAAGTGGTGATGGATAGAGACTTGGCTTGGGGTAATGAACTCACAATACGGTGTAAGATCACGTGTAGTGTAATAGTGCACCTGAAACCTGTATACTTTTTGTTGCCCCAATAAAATTCAATAAAAGGAAAAGAAAAGGAAGTTTCTCCCCCTTACCACTCTTAGGCCCCAGCTAATCTTCCTAAAAGCAGCCACCCCATTTCTTGTGTCCTTCCAGAAATGTCTGCGGCAGCCCAGCAAACGGCAGTGTGAGCTGCTTGCCTGATTTTATAAGTAACCTTTTATTTGAACAGGCCCGTGCTCCTTTAAGTAAAGGCTGCTTTCCTGCTACAGCGACAGAGTTGAGCCGCTGTGACAGGGGTGGTGTGCCCTGCAAAGTCGGAACTGTTCGCTGTCCAGCCCTCTAGGAAAATGCTGTGAGCAAGTCAAACTCCACAACTGTGTTTAAGTTGGGTCAGATCTGGGTATTTTCGTCTCACCCCTGGTACCTCTGTGAGCCTAGCCTCTGAGGATGATAAAGGATGATAAAGGATGATTCTTGGCTGGCTGAAGAGCTTTTGTGGGTACAGCCAGCAGGGTGCCAAGCAGGGGACTGCCCGGGGCATGGTGGCTGGGTCAGTGGCTGTTTTCCAGTCAGGCTCCCAGCCCGGTTAGCGGGGCCTTTCTGTGCCCTGCCTCAGGCTGTCACCAAGATGGAAGGCACTTACAGGGAACACTGCCCTTGTCCCTTCTGCTGTACTAATCCAACAGCCTCCCTGAGAGGGAACGCAGTGGACTCCCCCCAGGTCTCCAGAGGAGCTCCATTCCTATAGAATACAACCCTCCCAGCCTTTGAATCGCTCCTGTCGCTGCTCTGCACCAGCCCATTGGCTCCTGTCTCATGCAGAGGCCCACTGTGTCCCCCTCACTTCCCTGGGGCCCTGTCTCATCTATGTCCCCCACTAGCTGTTGTAGCCCAGCAGTGAGAGCTGGCCCCTCCCCTCGTTGTCCCCCTCTCCCACCACCCTTACTGTTGCTTCCTGGGTTTTGACTCCCACTTGGATGGATGACTATATCTGTCTCCCGCAGCCTCAGGCTGTCAGGGATGGCCTGAGTCATCGCCGCCCCCTGGTGTCCAACCTGCCCTTGCATTTCGTGGGTGCCTTTGCTCTCTGCCTGTCACCTGATGCTCGCCAGGCATCCAGTTTCTCTGTTTCTTTGTGAGGGCCTTAGTAGGGGGGAGGGGGAGGCAGGCTGTTTGCTCCACCAGCCTTCTCCTGGGAAACTGGTGCCAGCTGCTGGGGCAGCAGAGGCTCACCCCTGCTGAGGCCCTGCCTGCCAGCTGTCCCACAGCATGGCCCTCCCCCAGAGCTCCACCTTCCCCTGGAGCCTGCTCAGAGTCCAGGAGTCCCCTCAGTCGCCTCTGCCCCACCCTTGTCTCCCACTCAGGCTAGTCAAGGTAGTGTGAGAATAAAACCGAGCACTGGTTACACAGCAAGTCCTTGGGGGGGGTGGGGGGGGGTTCCAGGCCCTCCACGCCTGCCTCTGTGGCCTTGGGCAGACAATTTGTCCTCTCTGAACTTGGGTCCCCAGTATCATAGGACTGAGGAGCTGGCTGAATGAAACCAGCTAGTTCTAGCATTATGACCTACCCTGAGTTCAGTCTCCTGCCTACTTCTGTTGATGCCAACTTCTTAGTGGTGTCCCCATGTCCTTATCACCAGAGACCCTGCAGGTGTCCCTTTCAGCCAGGGGAGGAGATCACGCAGATGGGTTATCACAGCCTCACCAGGACAAGGGTTGGAATGCAGGTCTTCTTACCTCTGCACATCCTGTCACCCACTTGCCACCCGCCCCCCTCCGACCACTGAACTCCAGCCCCTGCTTAAGTTGGATCCTCAGACTTGGGAGTTGAGCCAACACATTTGAACCTGAGACACAAATGAATGTCCACCGCACACGCCCATGTGTCTGCCTGGCCTCACCAAGCGGTCCATCCCTGGATAGGTGCTTTTGTGGGCCTGTCCTGAGTCCCTGCCTTCCCGTGGGGAAGAAATACAGTGATGGCTGAAGTTCAATGAGCACTCCAGAGTGTGTGCCAAACCTCTTCTTCTTCTTTTCTTTTTTTAAAAATATATTTTATTGATTTTTTACAGAGAGGAAGGGAGAGAGATAGAAAGTCAGAAACATCGATGAGAGAGAGACATTGATCAGCCCCCTCCTGCATGCCTCATAATGGAAATGTGCCCATACATGCCCCTGACCGGAATCGAATCTGGGACCTTTCAGTCCACAAGCCGACGTTCTATCCACTGAGCCAAACCGGTCTTGGCCCAAACCTCTTCTGATGGACAGGCAGCCTGAGTTACACTCACCACCATTTCAGGGAGAAGGCGATTGAGGCCCAGAGGTTAAATCTATTCTCTATTTTTTGTAGAGAGAAACATCGATGTGAGAGAAACATAGATTGGTCCCTCCCACATGCAGGAATCGGACCCGCAACCCAGGTACATACCCTTTATCAGGAATCAAACCCATGATCCTCTGGTGTGCAAGCTGACGCTCTACTCCTGAGCCATGCCCTCCAGGGCCACAGCCTATACTCTTAACCACTTTTCGAGACTCCATGCCCAGGTGTGGGACTTGAGAGGCCCTATCTGAGGTCGCAGTGCAGGAGGGAGGCAGTGAGGGTTGTCAGTCAGGCCAGAACTGTGTGTTACCATTCTGCAGCCCTGCCCCCTCAGCCTGCCTCTGGCGCTCCAACCTGGGCCTCTCAGCCCCCTGGCCCCAGGCCTCTGCACTGCTGGTTTGTTCCCCTTGCATTGCAGCTCCCCAATGTGGACAGACCTTCCCAGTGTTCTCCGGTGACCACTTCATCACATTACAGAGGAGCAAGTGTGTACAAGAGGGCTGCCTGGCACAGCGCGAGTGCTGTAAAGATGCTATATATTAATTCTCTGAAACACCTGCACTGCTGTTTTCTTGCCATTTCTTCTTCTCCTTTTTTTAATTAAATCTTTATTATTCAGATTATTACATTTGTTTCTCTTTTTTCCCCTCCATAGCACCCCTCCACCCAGCTCCCACCCCTCCCTCTGCCCTTAGCTCCCTCCCATTGATCTCATCCATAGGTGTATGATTTTTGTCCAGTCTCTCCCTGTACACCCTTCACCCCTTTCCCCCTAAGAATTAACAGTCCA
>PVJN01017808.1:0-39978 GCA_004026805.1 Lasiurus borealis
GGGGGGGAGAGAGAGAGAGAGAGAGAGAGAGAGAGAGAACATTCGACTCGTTGCTCCACTTATTTATGCATTGATTGGTGGCTTCCTGTATGTGCCCTGACCGGAAATGGAACCTGCAACCTCAGCACATCGGAATGATGCTCCAACCCACTGAGCTACCCAGGTAGGGCCCATAGTCAATATTTCTGGTTTGGGCCTTATGTAAGTTACAGAGAATATATATATATATATATATATATATATATATATATATATATATATATATATATATATAAAAACACAAAATAAATTTGAAGGAAGAGGGCAGGGGCTGAGAAACATTATTTTTTGTGAGTATCTAAAAGGGTGCTTGTTTTTCACATATACATTATCACTGAACAGTAGAACAAACAACATTTTTTCCTAACTGCACTTTAAATTCTATCGGTACTCTAAAAAAACCACGTGATTTTTATTTTTCAGAATTAAGATTAGCCATAAAAAATTAACATGTTGTTACAATGTTGCTACATGTATAATGGAAAAAGGAACTGCCACAAATGACCAGTAGAAAGTAACCATCAGAAGCTGTGATTCTTAATTCTTAGGAACACTTAAAAAATGCATTCGTGATATATGTACACCCCAAATCTATCATAGTGTCAGAGACTTTCTAGAAAGCCACCCAAAGACTCCTGACCTGCCCTGTCAAATATTGACTAACATCTGGCATGCATTGCTAAAGCGCTTTAATACATTTTCACTTCATCACAATTCTTAAAAACACCTGATAAAGAGTTCAGCAATGAAACACGCTTTTTGGAACTGAAAAGACCTCCATACATGATGTATGAATGAGTGCCCTAAAACTGTCTATACCAGGAATGTTATGAATTATTTCCCTGTATGTAACAGAAATCTGTTCCTTGTCATTTACATCCACTGCTTTTACTTTGGTCCTGTTACAAACACTTGAAGATAGCTGTGTCTATTTCCCTTTTCTGAAATATGTCAATTCTGAGGCCCCTTAACTCGAAAGGTTTTAAGGGGAGCAGCTTGCTCCCCTTTTCCCAGACCCCACATGTCTGGTGTGAGGCAGCTGGCAGCACCACGACGCCCCTGACGCACCCGTCAGCTGCGTTAAGTCCCACCTCCCCGTCTCCGGCTGTACCGCCGGCCAGCTGACTCAGGGTGCAGACGTCTGTCTCTTTCTGCATATTCTCCTTCTGCGTATTTATGGTCACCACTCTGCCTGACACCTAACATACTAACTGTTCTCCCTTCCCGACATCCTCTCTGCTGACCAGCGCGCCTCCAACTCCCCGACTCAGAGCGTGACGCCATCACACATCCACGCCTGTCTCTGCGTGACAACCCATGGCTGCTTCAAACTCCTCCACCTTTTCTAATGTATAAAACTAGAGGCCCGGTGCATGAATTCGTGCACGGGTGGGGTCCCTCAGGGTGGCCTGCAGGGATTGGGGCCCAGCTCATACCCCCCACCCCAGCCTCACAGCCCTGCAACCCCAGCTGGCACCCTACTGTGGCCAGGCACCACCCCCTCGCCTGCCCCACCGTCCCGCCCGCCTGCAGGGCCAGTGATCCCCCGGCCTGGCGCCCTCAGTGACTGGGAGCTGGGCGGCAGCCCTGCCCCTGCTGCTGTCCCTGGTGGCCATCCGTGAGGCAACTGGCAGGGCCCTGCTCTCCTGCAGGACGGGGCTAACACCAGGTCCTCAGAGCCGCCCGCCCCCCACCATGGGGAGGCGGGCCCCACCAGGGGGAGGCGGTCCCCTCGGAAAGGGCCGTGCTTCTGGGTCACAGACTCCTCACGGTCCATGTGAATATTCATTTGTGACGACTTGCTGCATCTCTCTCCCCGCCCAGCCTGCACCCCAGAAAGCAACCGCGGGTGGAGAAGACATAAGTAAACCCACTGCGCACCCTCTCCTAAGAGCCACAGCGGAGCCAGGAAACGGAGCTGTCTGTTCGCCGGGTTTTGCCTGGTTTTGCCAGGTTTCGCCAGGTTTCGCCAGGTTTTGCCGGGTTTTGCCTGGTTTTGCCGGGTTTGTATAAAGTGGCAAAACGGTTACTTCCTAATCTCCCCGGGCACCAGCCTGTATGTCCACTCAGCGATGCATTACTGTCCCACTGAACTACACCTTGGAATTTAATTTGGCAAATGAGTAACTTTAGAACAGACCAAAGTGTGTGTGTGTGTGTGTGTGTGTGTGTGTGTGTTAGTCTAAAAGCAACATCACCATAGTAATGGAATGCACTTCTGCCTTCCCTTGGACGTTATTCTTGCCACTAAAAAACCCTAAAGCTATTATCTCAGCTTTAACAATTTCTAACGTTTACATCTAAGTAAACAATATCGCACATATTCATGTGTCAGTACTGAACACCTAGAGGCAGACTCTTAGAGAAATAATACGGTATAATCCCCATACAGATACAGATTTAAGTAAGGAAAAGAAGATCGAGAAGATGTCCAATTTCACTGCCACCACGTCGGCCGGGTGACGTAGGAAGTCCCGCCCAGCGTCTCTGCAGCTCCTGGGTCACCGGTGCAGAGAGCACCTGTCACACTGAGCTGCTACGCACTGGAGACGGCAGTTCTCGGCACACGACGGCCTCCGCAGGCACAGATGTCACTGTCACTGTTACAGGCAGTTCGGCTCGGGAACGACCAAAGGAGGCACGCACCCTCCCCCGCTCGCCGGCCTGGCGTTCCTCTCACCTGCCCAGGAGGCTCGGGCCCGTCCCTCAGCCGCCTCCTGCACACCCCACAGTGGAGATGTGCCCGCAAGCAAGGTACATGCCCCCGACTGGAATCGAACCTGGGACCTTTCAGTCCGCAGAGCCAAACCGGTTCCGGCGCAGATGTTAACGTATTCTTAGGAAGCTTCCTTCCTCATACAGATACGTCCATTTAAAACAAGCGAACAAAGAAGACTCCCAGAGCTAACGCTGCTGGTGGAACCCGTTCTCTCTCATCACCGTTCAGGTCCCCCGCGCCCCCAGGAAGACGGAGGCTCCTGGCCCGGCTTCTCACAGCCTCCAGCCGCCCTCACAGATGTGGGACGGGCCATCTTTCAGCCCAGATCGCTCCCTGTCTGTTTTTTAAGTTCCAAACACGGCTGTGACGGCCGCCGCTTTGGCGAGGGCCCCTCTCCCTCCTCTGCCTGCGCAGGCTCAGCACCTGCTGGGGAGGCCCCCCAGGGCGGGGGAGGCAGGGGCAGCGGGCGGCCAGATCCTCCGGTTGGACAGAAGGACGGCAGCCACTCAAAGGAAAAGGCACCCGGGTTTTAAATCTCAGGACAAACAGAGACTGAAATTCTCCCAAATCCGGCCAACGGAGCTTCGGGCGGAGAGGAAAGGGGTCGGCGACGGCCGCTCAGGAGCAGTTTCGGCGCTGGCTACGGTGGACGAAGCCCAACCTCCATCCCCCAGGACTGAAACGGGGTCAAGGGCAGACTGGGAAACCTGCGGGCCAGCACCCGGCTCCCCTCCTGTGTGGCCCGGAGCGAACCCCGTAAACGCTCGGAGCTGCGGCTCCACCTGTGACCCCGGGCCCTGGCCGCGCTGGCCCAGCATCAAACGTTACACACTCAGCAGGCCTCGCTCGCGCAAGCGACCCATGGAGCGGCAGAGACGGTTTCCATGGGCATTTCCGTCCTCGGAGCTTCACACCTCACACGGCGAGGGAGGAGTCAGAGATGACCTCTTCAAGTCCCTTCCCGCTCTGGCTTTCTAGAACGATCCCTCCTCCCTGCCAAAACTATCAGCTGCCATGGAGAGAAGCAAAGCCATGTGGGCCTGCAGAGATCGGTCTCCTTTCCGCCTCATTCTTTTCCCAGAAGCCTTCTCAATACACGACCCCGAGGTCAAAAGTTAGGGGGAGGCTGGGGCCGGGGCGGGCGGTTGGGGGGACAGACATATGTAATGCTTCCAACAAGAAGACTTAACAAACCAAAGTGAGAATGAGGGTTGCGAAGCATCTAAGACTTTGCACCCACAGGGTCCCGCTCAGATAATCCCGGCTCGGTTTTAGGGGGACGCTGCCACCAGTGAGTCTGAGCCCACCCGGAACCTGACAGCCTCTCGCACACCTTGGTGCTGGCGCACCAGGCGTCTGGTCACCCTCTTCGAGAGCGCCCTGCCACCCAGATACCTCTGGCGGCCTCTAACCCCGAGAAGCACCAGCAGCCAGCCTGCCTTCTCAGAACGTCCACAGCCACTGTGCCTCTTGGTTGGCGGACGGTGGACGTTTACATAAGCGCCTCACCTCTGCTATGTCCTCTCATCAGCGGGCCCGTAAGGGCTTGGATGGTGTCTTCCTCATCCCGATTCCCCTTCTCGCCCCCACTTACTGTACACAGTGGACGATTCCTGCTATCATCTCACCTATGAAACCCTTCAATCCAAGAAACTCCAACGCACCCAGCCCCTCCCTCCAGCCCTGCTCTCGTAAGTAACGCTGTCTGCCAGCCTGGATGTGGCATTACAGTAACACCGAGGCAGCCGGCCGGGCCCGGCCTGCGGCGGACTGTAAGCAAGGCCTGGCCTGCGACGGAGAAGGACATCGGCTGCGTCTCCCACTCCGAGCACAGCTTCTCCGGGTCCACATTCAACTCCCCCGCTCCACGATCACCATCGCTGGTCGCCTGGAGACACCACTTCCCAACGACGCGCAGAGCTGTTCCTGTGACCCAGAATGGCACGGTCTGTAAAGCAATGCCCTCTGCAAGGTGCATAATGCAGGTGAGCTGGCACAAGAAAAGGCTAAACCGTGTCTCACAGAAAAAAACACCTGTTTCATTTGGTTGGACCAAAACTGTCTGGACAGGTTTTCATCTTTTGTTTTAAGAACACAGGAATACATAAGCTAGGATGATATAAAGGGTAATAACGCATTCCATTTTCACTGTTAGCTGGGCCTACCTCGTTAAACAACCAGAGTGGAGAGAGAGAGAGAGAGAGAGAGAGAGAGAGAGAATGCGTTCACGCGCACATGGCTTCTATCCCAGGTACTGAGAGAGGGCAGGCGCTTAGCTTACCTGTAGATGTTTTTGTAGTTTAATAAGAGAAACGGGAACTTTTCTATAGAGCTAGAGAGTGTTAAGAGTAACAATAAGGTATGCTGGTCATAGCTCCTCAACATTTAAGGCAAATTATTAATCAAGTCCCACCTGAAACAATTTGTTAAATTGATTTTAATGGCTGGGCCTCTCATGTGAAGCTTTGTATAATCAGCATTTCATTTACACAATTAATTGCCTGATTGATTCTTAGGAGGCAGTTGCTGTCATTACCCCGCTGTCACGACTCCTGAGAGGGTGTCACAACATGGAGCTCTGACAGGCTGAAGGCGCTGCTATTTTAAAACCGGTGCCGGGAGGAAGGGGGACGGGAGGTTACACTATCCCCTTCAGCCTGAGAGCTGAGACTGTTTCATGCTCCCTACACTCCGTACCGACGCTCTCCTGTTAAATTCATGTACGAATCTGGGGCTCAGGGCATGAATTACTTTTACTCTATTAAAATAATAACTAGAAAGAAAAAGCATGGATTCACCACTGGAGTTCAATGTTAAGCTATCGTCTTGAGAACTGATACTGAGATAAAGGAAGATCAGTCAGGTGGTTTATGGCTGATACCAACATACAGGCATTGTGGGCATCACTACACACACACAGCACGCATTCACTCCATCTTCCAAAAGCGTGTTAGTGTCTGTTATTGCTACATGCCCTCACTTCTACATATAATGCATTGCTTACGATTTAATATGTAATAGTCTGGTAACAGATGGGTCTTCACCTGAAAATTTGTCATCATAATAAGTTAGTAAAAATTCGGCTAAAAAGCAATTTCTGTGTTATTGTTGGTTTGTTTGTTTTTTTAAAAAAAGGGGGAGGTGAGGGGTAAGATGAACCCTGAACAAGAGAGTAAAGAGGGAACGTGCCTAGTCACCACCGAGTCTCATGAAAAGGAGGCTCGGTGCCCACACCATCACACGTCCAGCGGCCCATTCGGCCGGGCCCACGTGCGCCAGAAAGCCACAGACGCTCGTTTCCTTTCCCATCGACAAGCTTTTCCAGCAAGAAGGCCCAGCCCTGCCAGGGCCCCTCTTCTCGCTCCCGGCAGCTCCCAGCAGCATCTCCCACGTCCTCAGCGTCCGTAAAGCAGGGCTGGCCACACCAAGCCCGTCTTTTCAGAGCACAGGCTACACCAATTCCATAGGGTAGCGGGGGACTCGTTTAAAACAATCCCTATTCAATGCCGTCTCCAAATGAGGCCGCGTCTAAATGGGTCACTCTGACTCAGAAGAGGCTCCTCCGGAGACCAGAGGGAATTTACCTCCGTTCGGTACGCTACGTTTTGCTTCCCATGGACGGCCACAGAATTCCTTCAAAAGCACAGATCGCCTCCGAAACCCGCTCCGTTATCTTGCGACCAAAGGTGTTTTGTTGGCTGGCGTGGTGTGAGCGAGCTAATGGGGACACTGCGCCCCCCTCCCACCCCCCACCCTGCAGGCCAGTGTGACCAATCTGGGGCTCGTGCGCATAAAGGGGCATTCATGCAGCACCCCCGGCCTGGGGCTCCGGCGGCGGCCCCCGACCTCCGGCCACGTGGTGCTCCCTGCAGAGAAACGCCTCGGCCTCCGGCTTGCACTGGCTCCGGGGACAGGGAGGCCGGGGTGTTGACAAGCGGATGTCTACCGCGTGCTCCGAGCTCTGGAAAGAAAGGCATCAGGAAAGCGGAATTCATGCCTCGGATCGCTTCTCAGGCTGCACACACTGTCGCTGCTTCAGAAACAGGGCTCACAGATTCCAATGCGTATCAATTTAACACCTTTCAATACACAGGAATCCAATAAAGCGAGACAGATGCTCTTACACGTGTGCAAGGGATGGAGTTTTCCCTTGAGCAGTTAGTGCTGGCATCACTGCCACCATGGCAGGGTTCTGCAGGCTGGCAGAACGGTGAGGGCAGCTATAGGCATGGGAATGGGGGCTGGCGTGAGGGGCAAGTGCACATGCATATCCGGGATAATTTTCTATTTGGAAGCGGGGGAATATTGTCTTTATAATACACCACGCAAAAGTAGAACTTGATGCCCTAGCCCCGTGGTCGGCAAACTGCAGCTTGCAAGCCACATGTGACTCTTCCACAAAATACCACAGCCTGGGCGAGTCTATGTTGAAGAAGTGGCATTAGGAGAAGTTTAAGTTTAAAAAATGTGGCTCTCAAAAGAAATTCCCATCGTTATCCTGCTGATATTCGGCTCTGTTGACAAATGAGTTTGCCGACCGCTGCTCTAGCCGGTTAGGATCAGTGAATAGAGCTTCAGCCTGTGGACTGAAGGGTCCCGGTTTCAATTGCGTCAAGGAAACATGCCAGGGTTGTGGGCTCGATCTCCATTAGGGGGTATGCAGGAAGCGGCCAATCAGTGATTCTCTCATCACTGACGTTTCTATCTCTCCCTCTCCCTTCCTCTCTGGAATCAATGAAAATATATATATTTTTTAAAAGAATTAAAATAATCTCAATGGTTAAGCATTAGTATTTAAAAAGCAAGCTTCTGGTTATTCAAGGAAGGTGGTGAGTAGAACCTGGTCTTTTGGAAGGTGTCTCTGAACTCTGAAGAGCTGTGAAGCAATCTGTCATAATAAAAGCGTAATATGCTAATTAGACCGGACCATGTTCCGGACGAAGCCGGGGTTGCAAGGGATGCAGGGCTCTGAAAGGGAGGTACATGTGAAAGATGGTCCATGACTTTAAGAAATATGTACTACAACAGAGGAAATTAGAGACGCACTTAAATGATTCAGGCGTAAATAACTGCCAAAGCGACAGGGCAGAGGAAAAGCAAGTCCTATAGAGTTCAGCTGAGGGTAATGATGTTTGGATGGAGAAATGGCAGAATTCATGGGAAATTTACCGCTTAATGTGGATAACAAAAGATAAAGAGCTACAGAAGCCACAAATACAGTAACAACAGCCACCACGTAATCAGTGCAAATGGTGTGCAAGGTGCTTTAGAAATGACACCACCATCCTACAAAAACCCTGCAGACCACCAGTTTTAGAAACTTTAAGAATAAGTAACTCGTCCAAAGTCACACTACAGTATGATTATGTCAGGGTTTTCTCAGGTCTGAACGGTGCTCTTTGGAGAGGTCTGTAACTTAACTTCTGTTAGATTTCCCTCCATGCCCTCCAATTCCTCTCTCTTGATATGAACAGACTGTGCATGGAAGATTCTTTAACCTGAATTGTGTTCCCGCAAAACTCTTCTGACGAGACCTCGTGTGGCTGAATTGGAGAGAGGGTCTGTAGCGTGGTATTCAAGGTCCAATGGGGTTGGAAGGGTGGGCCCTGATCTGTGAGCAGGGGTGTCCTCATAAGAAGAGAGAGGCCAGCTGTGTGTTCTCTCCTCTTCTCCCCGCCTCCCACCCCACAGGCCTAAACAAGCACGGAACACACAGCCACGGTGCAAGCGAGAGGAGAGGCCTCGGCTGAACCCACATTACCGGCGCCGGGACACTGGCCTCAGAGCTCAGGTCTGAGGAAACAGATCCCTGTGTGGAAGCCTCGGCCTGTGGCACTGTATCATGGCAGCCTCAGCGGAGACGATGAGAAACCCCTGCCCCTCTGGCTGCTCTATAGCACAACCTGCGGGAGGTGCATTCCCTGAGGGCTCCGGGGAGCCCACTCCCCGACACCCACACCTTTGTGTAATCCCCTCCTCCTGATATGGGCCAGACCTGTGGCTTCCATCTGACCAGTGAATAGAGCAAAGGGGAAGAAATCCTGCAGATGTAATTACAGTCCCTAATCAGTCGACTTGGAGAAAATCAAAACAGTATCCAGGAGGAGTCTGACACAATCAGGTGAGTGCTTTAAAGGAAAATTCGGGCTTTTTTTAGAAGTTAAGGAACTCCCGGCAGCAGAGGGTCAGAGCCTCCCCCCTTCCCCCATGCGTGTGTGGGGGGAGGGGAGGGGGGTTTAGGGGGCTATGAGGATGAGGGGAGACACTGAAGAAGCAAGTGCTATGAATTCTACAGCCACAGGGAATGAGGTTTGGCCCCCAGAGACTGCCACCCAGCGGAGTCCCTGACGCAGCCTCTGACAGGAGCAGAGGACACGGGTAGGATGTGCCCGGGCTCCTGGCCACAGACACTCTGAGACAGTGACTGTGTGCTGTTTTAAGCCCCGTAACTTGCAATGCAGCAAAAGAAAACTAACCCAAACTTAGTAAAATAATAGCTTTCACACAGGCCTCCACCCTCACGCATGTTAAGAGAGCTGCTCCGAACCTCCTCCCACTGGGACCTGCCGCTGTTCAAACGATGGGTGCTGGCGTGCGGTGTTTTCACCGCTGGGGAGCCTGGACACACCCCCAAAGTGACTGGGGCTCTTTACTTTCCCCACTTCCGGGCCAGCGCCTGCTCATCCTCTGGACTCTAGAATCTCCTTCCCTGTCAGGTCTGTCTTGAAATCATCAGAATAAAAACGGAACCTTCTGCCTGTCAAGTCTGTTGTGAAATCACCAGGGAGACATGTGAAGAAGCCTCTGTTACAATGTTTAGAAGGTTTGGTTGCAATGTGCTGTTTATTTGTCTCCCCCACCACAGCGGTCACGTTGAACAGAGAGAGACTGGTTGCAAAGATTCAGGGAAACAGACCTTATGCCTCATGCACCAGGCAGGACTCCCGTTCTCGTCCCCCCGACCCCCCACCAGAGGGCCTGCGATGAAAAGTGAGTCCACTTCTCTATGCCTCAATTTCCTCGTCTATAAGACAGAATAGTTTTCCAGTGGGTTCTCAATGTTTACACCAGAACCCAGCACAATATATATAAAAACCTAAGCAACCGAATGACCGAACAACCGGTCAGCTGGTCACTATGATGCGCACTGACCACCAGGGGAGAGATGTTCAATGCAGAAGCTGTCCCACACCAACCACCGGGGGCCAGCCAACCTCCCATAGTCCCTCCCCTCGGCCAATAAGCCCCAATCACTGGCCAGGCCAAGGGACCCCACCTGTGCACAGATTCGTGCACCGGGACTCTAGTATACTAGGAGCACCAGTTAAGGCAGATTTTTTTTTTCAATAAATGGAGTTACACATATGTTGATATATATGCAATTTGATATGTATGCTATTTTGTTATGCTGACTTCATATGTCAAATTTCCTGAAGGTGTTAACATCATAGATATTTTTACACTTAAAAATGTCAAATTTTGTGCCAAAAAAAGAGCATTTGCAGGAAGTTTTAATTCATTATTTTATTTTGAATAAAAGTGCTGCTGAATACTTCGAGAAGCTTATGGTGAACATGCTCCATTTCAAGATACTTGTGAACGCTGGTTTAAATGCTTAAAAAATGATGATTTTGATGTGAAAGACAAAGATGTTCAGGTCAACCAAAAAGTTTGAAGACCAATAATTACAAGCATCATTGGATGAAGATGCGTATCAAACTCAAAAACAGTTTGCAGAAAGATTAAATGTTGCTCAGCAAACAATTTCTGATCATTTACATGGGGAAATGGGTGCCACGTCAACTGAACAGAGACAAATGGAAAACCGAAAAGTCATCGGTAAATATTGCTTCAACTGCACAAAAGTCTTTTTTGCATTGAATTGTGACTGGCGATGGAAAGCGGATTTATTTTGAGAATCCCAAATGCACAAAATCATGGGTTGATCCAGGTCAACCATCAACATTGATTGCAAGACCAAATCGCTTCGGAAAGAAGACAGTGCTCTGCGTTTGGTGGGATCAGGAAGGTGTGGTGTATTATGAGCCTCTAAAACCAGGTGAAACTGTTAAAACTGATCGCTACCAACAACAAATAATCAATTGGGACCACGCTTTGATCATGAAACAACCAGAATGGGCCAGAAGACATGGCAAAGTAACTTTGCTTCATGATGATGCACCATCACACACTTCAAAACCAGTTACAGACACGTTAAAAGATCTCGCCTGGGAAGTATGAACCCACCCGCGGTATTCACCAGCCCTTGCTCCTTCAGATGACCACTAGCTCCGATCAATGGCACACGCACTCTCTGAGCAGCGCTTCAAAATGCACGAAGTGGAAAATGGGGTCTCTGAATGGTTTGCCTCAAAACAAGAAAAGTTCTATTGGGATGGTACCCACAAATTTCCTGAAAGATAGGGGAAATGTGTAGCTAGCGATGGACATTACTTGGAATAAAGCACTTTTATGTTTCTCTTGAAATTACCATGTTTTCTTTGATTACAAAATCCGCTATTATTAACCGGTACACCTAGTATAAATAAATCAATATGACAGTCCACCTGAATTCTAACTGAAAAAAAAAAAAAAAAGAAGTAATGAAGCCAATATAATAAAATGGGTGTAAACAACATAAAACAGGCGGTTCAACTGACGGCAAGTATTTGATAGAACATGCACATACGCCATAAGGAATAGGAATGGTTTAAAACAGGAGCTGCTTGCTTCTCGCTGCCTATACCCCCCACGCCACGGCAGCCAACGGTCCATGAGCCAACACTGTGCCGCCGGCCAGCCCGCACCTCCCTCCTCAATCCCGTCCCCGGGCCACCAGCCCTTGGCTTCCAGGGGTGACCCAAACCCTCGGTGGCAGGGCTGCGTCTCCTGACCTTTCCGTGCCACCTGACCACTCGGCACACTCTGCCCGCCCTGAACAGCGGCCCGGGGCCAGCGTGCCGAACTGAGAGACCCCGTCACCGCTGGGAAACGGTAGCCCAGCTTTTCAGTGAGCAAGGCATTTGACAATGGCAGTACAGAAGCCTCGGGTTTACCCTGAAAGCCACATCTCACCTAGTCATTCTGTCTAATGCAATGGATTTGCAACATCACATTACAATTCTGATTGGGTTTCTCTAAAATCCTGCTTATTAAATTGCTTCCTTTAAGCATGCATAGTTAGTTACTAATTTGTTTCCCACTAAATCAGGTATCCTATGAAGAGATTATACCGCAACAGTGGAAGAGCACTCCAGGGATTTCATTTCATCTGGATTTCGAAATTAAAACGGGGCTAAAAGTTGACAACTGTAAATTTCCCTTTCCAAAGGAAAAGCGGCTTCAGTTAGCACGCGGGTTTTGGGACCAGTCCTGTGTCAATGCCCACAGCCTCACATCCTGTGTATTAATGACTCATCATCCCCAAAGCACAGGGAGCTGCACGGGGGTCACATGCCGCAGGGAACACAGGAGGCCGGCGTGGAGGAGGCCGAGGGCCGGAGCGGTCACATGTAACCCCGGGCGCTAGCTCCGGGCACAGGAAGCAGCTCGGGGGAGGCCAGAAGCAAGACGCAGTGCCTCACTGGCGGAGGTTCCTGCTGTTTTACTGTTTACAGAGTAATAGTGTATCAACTGAGTAAAGAGATACAATGAATCTCTAACAAGGAGTTTCACTTCTAACCAGTGTTGCTCAGTGGATAGAGCGTCAGCCTGCGGACTGAAAGGTCCCAGGTTCGATTCCGGTCAAGGGATGTACCCTGGTTGCGGGCACATCCCCTGTGGAGGGTGTGCAGGACGCAGCTGGTCAATGTTTCTCTCTCATCAATGTGTCTGGCTCTGTCTCTCTTTCCCTTCCTCTCTGTGAAAATTCAATAAAATGTACTTTAAAAACAATAATAATAAAAAGGAGTTTCGGAGATTTCTCACCCACGAGAGTTTAACTTCAGTCAAACAGATAAAACAAACTCACATGTACAAACTTAAGATATTTCTCCCCAAAGTCCAATGACATAAAAATCCTTAACACTCTTTGTAATCATGGCTCTTAGTGCCTTTAAATGTTTGCTAATTTTTTTAAAGTTTCTTTTCATCAAGCAAAAACAAGAAAGGAGAGCAAATTAATCATTTTTATTTTAAAACCAGATCAACAAATAAATCTGTATGACTTGTGAATAAATCCTGATTAACCAACAATACAGATATGTTTAGTTTCAGATTTGCATAGAGACTATAAAAAGAGTTAACTATGGAGTTCTTTAAATGTTTTTTTTTTTTTTAATTTCAATTCAAACTGAGAAAAGTAGGAGGAGGGAGAAAACGGTGTGATCCCAAGGAAACCTGCATCCTGGAGGCCGTGCGCGTGTTGTCAGCACGGACACAGCACAGGCTGCTCTGGGTCACGGTCACGTAGCCCGGAGCCCACTCACCAGACCACCGCGTGGCAGACCGCCAAGGACACACTGAAGGGTCCCTTCTGTCAGGAGGCTGTAATTACAAGGTCACCGCCTACATCTGACCAGGATGGCTCCTTAGAGCCACCCCTAACAAAGGAGACCCGGAAACAGCTGAAGATCTGCAAGGTGCCTCTGCGTGTCCTTCTGTTCTCAGTCTGACCCCTCAGCCAACGAGATTCACTGAAAATGACTCGGGGCGGGTCCAGCTGATGCCTCCCAACTTCCAGACAGGAATTGCTCTCATCTTCTCTCAACGACTTGAAATTTCAATTACAATTCAATTACGTTAAAGTGTCTCCCTCTGCTTTGGGATACAATAGTGTTCACAGCATCAAAAGTAACACATCATAGCCCAAACTGGTTTGGCTCAGTGGATAAAGCGTCGGCCTGTGGACTGAAGGGTCCCAGGTTCGATCCCAGTCAAGGGCATGTTCCTTGGTTGCAGGCACATCCCCAGTGGGGGACGTGTGCAGGAGGTAGCTGATTGATGTCTCTCATTGATGTTTCTAACTCTCTATCCCTCTCCCTTCCTCTCTGTAAAAAAATCAATATAATACATATTTTTTTTAAAAAGTGACACAGCTAGAGATGAAGCAGCTCATTTTTACAACCTCCTCGCACGAACTGTGCCATGAACAGCACATACCGACACGGAGGGTGTGGGGGGAGGAAGGGGTGCGGAGCCGGGGCCTGCAGACCTGTCCATCCTTCAGCCAATGCTCTTGACCGCCTACCTCAGGAGACAACACTCCACTGTGGTTCAGGCCACGGGAGAAACAAGCTTTTTTCCACGGTCACTGACTGCTGAGGCGGTAACAGAGGACCTCCCCTCCCCGCTCCCCGCACACAGGGGAGAGCCAGGGACCGGGATGGGTCCACAGGAGGGAAAGGTGTCAGTAGGGAAGAGGCCAGTTGAAGAACGTGGATAGAATGATCTCACACAGGGATGTTGACATAATTATGTCCACTTACTGTACTTTTAAAGAAAAAAAAACAGGCTAGAAAAATACATTTAGCCGAGACCGGTTTGGCTCAATGGATAGAGCATCGGCTTGCGGACTGAAAGGTCCCAGGTTCGATTCCGGTCGGGGGCATGTACCTTGGTTACGGGCACATCTCCAGTAGGGGGCGTGCAAGAGGCGGCTGATCTATGTCTCTATCTCATCGAAGTTTCTGACTTTCTATCCCTCTCCCTTCCTCTGTGTAAAAATCAATAAAATATATTTTTAAAAAAATACTATTTATGGTATATACCAGTACTTCTGGAAAGAGGAAGAGATAAAGGGGAATTTAAATAGTCAATGTACATGTTTTTCCCAGTGTTTGAATATTGTATGAGAACATGTATTACACTACTGTAATTGTTTTTAAATCTTCAGAATAAAACTCATAACTTTGGGGAAAAAAATTAAGGAATTGACAGAGTTCCCAGAACACCAAGAAATGCAATTAAATGACGGGAAAAAAATTAAATGACAGTAGCCAACAAAAATAAAATAGATCACTGGGTAGAGAACACGTCGCTGGTTTAACATGTGTAGGCTCTGCTGCTTATGAGACTTCCAACCCTGGCCGATCCGCTGACTCCCTCCAGGCCTCACACAGACTAAGGTCCTCCAGGCCCGGCCAGCTCAGCCCGGCTCCTGGAGACGACTCCCGAGAACAGAGTGTGAATAAAGCTGTGAAGGGACAGGCGGGCAAGCTCTGGGTGGAACCTGAAATGGAGGTGTGCCTGTCCATAGTGGTCCAAGCCGGGGTTGGAACGTTACAGCCCACAGGTCAAACCTGCTCCCCACCCGTCTGTGCAGAGTCAGTCTGCTAACCCAGGCTCACACGGGTCCCCGAGCGCACAGAAACTCAGGGGAGCCGCGAAAGGCAGAGGTCTGGAGGCGGGCACGCACGAGTGTGTGCAGAGAGGGCTGCAGTGATTACCGAGGGACACTGAGACCCAGGGACCTCCTAGGACAGGACTGACGAAGCCAAGGCTGTCTGCTCAGCCCTGAGACTCCACTCCATTCAAGCTGAGCACAGAGGCTTTTGCAATTTTGCAAGTCTTGTCTCATAAGGGTGACTCCAGCACAGAAGTTCTCCTGGCATAGACACAGCTGATCCCCACAGCCAATTGGCCTGGAGGTCAATTCCCCCAGTGATACCAACAACAATCAAGACTTAACTACAAGACTGTACACACAGTCCACAAAGGGATGCACCAAAAGAGTCCACCTCAGGTAACTGGGGAGGTGGAGCCACTGAGCCTTATAGGACACCCAGCACACAAAGCTACTCTACCAACTCAGGGAAGCAGCCAAAATGCAAAGACAAAGAAACAGATCACAAACAAAAGAAATGGAGGAAAACAAACAACTGGATATAGAGTTCAAAACAACAGTTACAAGGTTTTCAAGAATTTCCTAGAAAAGATGAATAAATTTAGCAAGACCCTCAAGTATATGAAAAAGGACCAACTAGAAATTAAATATACACTGACTGAAATAAAAAATATTATACAAAGACCTAACAGTAGACTAGAGGATTGCAAGAATCAAGTCAAAGATTTGAAATACAAAGAAGCAAAAAAACACCCAACTAGGAAAGCAAAAAGAAAAAGAAATCCAAAAATTGGAAGACAGTATAAGGAGCCTCTAGGACAACTTCAAGTGTACCAACATCCAAATTATGGGGGTGCCAGAAGGAGAGAGAGAGATACTGAAAACCTATTTGAAAAAATAATGACTGAAAACTCCCCCTATCTGTTGAAAGAAATAAGACTTACAAGTCCAGGAAGTGCACAGAAACCCAAACAAAAGGAATCCAAAGAGGACCACACCAAGACACATCATAATTCAAATGTCAAGAGCAAAAGACAAAGAGAGAATATTAAAAGCAGCAAGAGAAAAACAGTTAATTACCTACAAGGGAGCACCCATAAGACTGTCAGCTGATTTCTCAACAGAAACTATGCAGGCCAGATGTGAGTGGCAAGAAATATTCAAAGTGATGAATAGCAAGAACCTACAACCAAGATTACATTACCCAGCAAAGATATCATTCAGAATTGAAGGTCAGATAAAGAACTTCATAGATTAAAAAAAAAAAAAAAAAAAGCTAAAGGAGTTCTTCACCACCAAACCAGTATTATATGAAATGCTGAAAGGTGCTCTTTTAGAAGAGGAAGGAGAAAAAGGTAAAGATAAAAATTATGAACAACAAATACATATCTATCAACAAGTGAATCTAAAATCAAGAGAATAAAAAATCTGATGAACAGAATAAATTGGTGAATATAATAGAATCAGGGGCATAGAAAGGGAGTGGACTGACAATTCTCAGGGGGAAAGGAGTGTGGGGTGCGGGAAGAGACTGGACAAAAATCATACACCTATGGATGAGGACAGTGGGATGGATGTAAGGGCAGAGGGTGGGGTGGGAACTGGGTAGAGGGGAGCTATGGGAAGAAAAAAGAGGAACAATTGTAATAATGTGAACAATAAAGATTTATTAAAATAAATAAATAAATAAATAACATCCTCAATAAATAAATACATAAATAAACAGATGCCTAACACCTCTGTCCGCTGAAGAATCACCATGCACACCACAGAGGCAGTGCGCAGTACAGAAGCTCAGATTTGGGGCCTAAAACCCAGTCTGAACCCCAGTTGTACATTTATCCAACTCACTCTGCTTCCGCTTCTGCATTCATACTAGTGAAAAGGAGCATTACCCACACAAGGGTATTATGAGGACTAGTAAGAGCAGTACTTTGGAAATTATTAAACTACGTGCAAAGTTGCTGTTTAAGTAAAATCAAACAACCCACGTTTAAAGTTTGGTTGAGAGTGTGGTGCAGAGAACGTGTGAACGGTGTTTGATGTGGCTGCTGGTGCGGATCGCGGCTTTGACGAAGGGACAAAGGGACAGCAGGAACCTGCAGTCCGCTCATGAGGGCAGGGGAGCCACCCGGACTGTTCCAGCTGAGGAACCAGGACGCACGGAAGCTGTGTGTCCACAATGCTGTCAGGCGGGGTTGAGATGTGCATAGTGAGCTCACGCTCCGTGAAGACCTAGACAGCGTGCTCTCACGAATCCCCTGCACTGAGAGGACCCAGGCGCTCAGCAAGGTGTGTGCTAAGATCTGGGCAAGCAGAGACCTGACTCAGTGAATGTAATGGAGGCGAAGTGCCATGGTGAACATTCACAATGAGTTTTCTAATCACATATAGGTTTCCAAGTTGCCAAATGTACGTGTATAACCTTTGTTCCTCCATAAGGTGGCTTTTGGTGGAAGAAATTTTTTCTGGGGGAGCGCTGAGAGCAGAGAGTATTCCTATAGGCTAAGCAATACCTGCCCCAGGTAAGTGACACCTGGTACCTCAATAACAGCAACCACAGCCACACTTAGAAAACACACTGTATATACACTACCTCACTTGCTGCTCAAAACAACCAACGCTACTTCTATCACCTCCATTTCACAAGCAACCACGGGCAGAGCTGGAGATTCACACTGAATGCCACCTTACTAACTAGTCTGTCTGCTCCCTCCCCCTCTAACCACACTGCCCTGCAAGAGGAGGTGAGCGGCCAGGCTTTATGCCACATTCACCGTAAGATTCAAATCCCATAAGCCAAGATCACGCCCCAGAAAAAGCATCTAACAAAGACTCAGGGTACGCTGAGGAAGGTTTGTTCCAGCTGAGGAATACAAGCCAACAAATACGCAGTTATAATAAGCAATCATTGGTCAAAGAGTCAAAGGTCAGTGAGTCAAGTACAGAACTTTAGGAAGATGCTTCTTGCATTTGTTAAACTCTTGAATACTGGCAAGTGCTATACTGTCCACTCTGTAAATTTAGTTTTAGGAGGAGGAAATTCCAGGGATATCGGATTAAAGGGGCCAAATATTTAATACACATTAATAACATGTAACGATGCACAGGAAAAATTCTGTGTGAGTGCCCACTCTGGGCAAGTTATGGACGCTGAAGCTCATAAAGTGATCCATTCGATGTGAGCGGCTGAGGGACAGGAAGAACATCAAGGAAAGAAAACAAAAAGAAAAGGACAAAATGAAAGCAGAAAGAGCATTCCGGTGAGAGCAAAGGATTCCACTTGAAGGGTTGGGGGTAGGGAATCATAAATAAATGCAGGACCGAATGCAAAGACAAGTCCAGGTAAATATGAGACCGACGCGCACACAAAGGGATGAAGATGACTGACTGACAGGCAGACAGAGAGCTCAAAGATGAGAGGAAGTCAAAAGGAAGGCGAAGGAAAATATTTTGGTTCCCTCGTATAAAGGAAAGCAGCCATCTCTGCGAGTCCCATCACTTCTGTACATGAGAAAACTCACAGGAAATAGACATGCATTTCTATTACACAAGCTTATAAAAGTGGACTGCATTCCATAAATAAAATGCTGGCTCTTAAATCTTCATTGAGAGGCTTAATAAATGCACAAAATCACACGCCAAAAACTCAATCATCTCGGCACACTGGAGTCAGTTCCAATAAGTGAGTCCAATAAAAGGGAAACATGGTTGCTAGGAAGCTGTATAATCAATTTAGTGGATGCCTTGCATATACCTATCACTACAGCGCGAAGTAAGGGAAGCACGAAAACGTGGTCCCCCTCGCACACCCATCGCAAACAAGTACTAGTAGACGCAAAGATGCAAAAGTAGATTCAGCTGTTACTGTGATACAATTGTGATTTTTTTCTATCTCCCATTCTTATCATTTTAAACTAGAGGCCCGATGCACAAAATGCACACAAGGGGCTCGGCTCTTGCAGGCCTGGCTTCGTCCGGAAGGTCGTCCGGCTGTCTGGTCTAATTAGCATATTACACTTTGATTATTACAGGTATGTGCACACATACATACACACACACGTGGCACATAACCGTGAACTTCTGGGTACACATATGTTCCTGTATTCCTTGGTTTATAAGATGCTCACAGTACTTAAATGTGAAAAGTAACTTCCACCGAATCACAGAAAAACAAGGCAAACGCACCCTCTTTCTACTTATTTAAAACCTCTATTTGAGCCGCATTTAGGGTCTGGGTGTGAAATGAAAAGGCCCAGTGCGCTAGAAAACCAGAACCTCCACTTGCTGTTTCTGAATAAAGCCACGGAGCTGAGGAGCAGCTTCAAAGGGGCACGGGAGGGAGGAGGAGCCCAAACCGCCAGTGCGCCTCTGAGCCCGGCCGCTCCTCACGTTCACGCTGGCGCTTTAAAAGCAAGAAGCCCGCGACTTAATCACGTCATTATCGTTCAGCTCCCGCATTATTACTCAAACAGCCAAGCCCTAAGTCCTAAAGGGCGTTATTCAGCACGGAGGGACGAAGTGAATGAGCGGAGGAGTGCGCGGGCATAAGGACCACGGACACGCTTCCACTGATGGCGCTCACAGGACCCTCCCCGTGGGTCTCCTTCACCTGAGGATGAGGATGTGAAGGAAAGGACAGAAGCAGGACGTGTGTGTGCTGAGCCACGGCTGTGGGTGAGCTGTTCCTCTAGCAGCACCAACTAAAACCTGCCCCAGGCAGCGGGCGGTGTGTCTACGCAGACCTGGGCCCCCAATGAAACCAATGGGGGCATGGAGGGAGGAGAAAGGACACTCCTCTCAGTTATCTGCTCGGCTCACACCTCCGCCAGAACGTCGCCAGCCAGCTACACACTCGGCACTGCAATCATTTGGTCTCCGTCCTTTTGACAATTTGCTTCACGCCTCGTTTGCTATGAAGAGTTAAAACATTTAGTCAGCCTGAGAAAGCAATTTGATTTTTTTCTCCAACAAAATGCACAACCTATTGCCACTAGCAGGCCACTGGGTGAAGTTCAAGCGGGCACGGCTGGAGATCAGCACTTCCCTTCAAACGCTGCAGGAGGCCGAGGGGGAACCAGACGGCCGGTCCTCCGTGGCGGAAAGCAAAACCCAGAGAACACACGTCCACCGTGTGGGTCCATGGCAGTGACATCTTCTGTCCTATTAAATGTGGACACCAGCCTCCTATCCCTGTACTAAACAAGGCACTGGGCAGACACGCCCACAAGCAGAAATAAGCAACCTATAATATAAAAGGGCAATATGCTAATTAGACCAGAAATCTTCCGGACGTCATTCCGGACTTCCTGCCTGATGAAGCCGGAGCCGAAGGGAAGCTAGCCGGGGTCCCGGGTGCCTGCAGGCGGCTGGAGGAAGAAAGCAGCCCCAGTCCCCGGTGCTGGAGGGAAGCCAGTGCCACAGCCAGGGGAAGGCAGGCCCACTCTTGCAGGAATTTTCATGCATTAAGCCTCTAGTCCATATAAAAAAGCCTAAGCGACCTTCATGGTGGAACAACCAGGACTGGTCACTATGTGCACACTGACCACCAGCAGACAGATGCTCAATGCAGGAGCTGCCACCTGGTGGTGAGTGCGCTCCCACAGCAGGAGCACCGCTCAGCCAGAAGCCGGGATCACGGCGGGCGAGCCCAGTGGTGGTGGCGCTCTCCCGCCTCCAAGGCCGTGCTAAGGAACGGCGGGCTGAGCGGTAAGGAGCAGCGAGCTGACGGGCAGTAAGGAGCAAGGGCTCCCGGACTGCGAGAGGGATGTCCGCCTGAGGGCTCCCAGACTGCAAGAGGGCGCAGGCCGGGTTGAGGGACGGCCCTCCCAGTGCACAAATTCCATGCACCAGGCCTCCAGTTTCTTATAATGTTGTCTTACTGTTTCCTCCTATCACTTTTACGTTTTGGATCCCCACAATGCATTTATGCTGTGGACAGCAAAGACAGCCTCAAGGTAACACTTACTCAAGACCCCACACTATTTACAGCGTCCACGCTTCCAGTGGTCACATTCTGTGCTTCCCAGCGCAGGGCACGGTGATCACGTCAAACTGCTTTCCATCTCCAAGGCGCAAGGGGTCTCCCGAGCAGCGCTGGCCGAGGGCATGCTGCATGCCGGGAGCTTCTCTCGTGCTGCGTGTGGCTTTTAAAAGCGCTCACAGTGTGGCGAGGACAGCCGCGAGCCAGACTCTTAACTTTATTTAATTCTAACGCGTTTCCGTCTAAGTAGCTCATGTGCCTCGTGGCTCCCATGGCGGACAGGGCAAGTGCAGAGGGCACTGAAACGCTGGAGGGGGACCTCTCAGTCACCCAGGGCTGAGGCGAGTTCTCCCCTTAGGAAGAGGGAACATTCACGAACACTAAACCAAGTCCAGAGACCCCCTCACATTCTCATCAACAAAGAAATACGCCCAGTCCAAATCGCCTTCCTAATGGGGGCGCCGAGGGGACATACAATGACAGTGTTGGGCACGAGGGAGGCCAGTGGCCACCTCAGCACCACATCTCCCAGGACACAGGGACGAGGGAATTACTCCTCTAGTCTGTCCTGCGGCCTGGGGTGGAACCACCTACCATGTGGCTTTTTGGAGGATTGGATCTCTCTACCTCCCTCCCTCCCCTCCTCCCTCCCTCCTTCTCTCTCTTTCTCCCTCCACTATCTCCCTCCCTCCTCCCAATGATACACCCTACGCCAGTGGTCGGCAAACTCATGAGTCCATAGAGCCAAATATCAACAGGACCACGACTGGAATTTCTTTGGAGAGCCACATTTTTTAAACTTAAACCTCTTCTCACGCCACTTCTTCAAAACAGACTCGCCCAGGCCGTGGTATTTTGTGGAAGAGCCAGAGTCGAGGGGCCAAAGAGCCGCAGCTTGCCAACCTCGGCAATAAATGCGTCATATTTTACTGAGAAACTCTCTGAAACAAGAAACTCAGGCAGACAGCTGTTAGCTTTCCAGGCAGATGCCACTTTTTCTCCTGAGGAGTGAAATAAAACTGGCTGCTGAGCCCCCAAGACTCCCGCTCCCTCCCGAGGTTTGAAGATCCAAACACAGGGAAAGGCCCGTCCATCCCAGGGCAAGGACTGTCTGTGGCCCGTGGCGGCGTCTGCCCAAGAACCAGGCTGCCAGGTGCGTTTCTTCCTTCCCGTGCCTCCCGACAAACACAGTCCCTTCCTTCGCCGGGAATGGGCTCGGTGCAGTCAGCATGAGCCTCACCAACTATAAATCCAGGATCGCTCTAGCACTGAGAGGTTATTATAAGTCATAAAGCAAATTCAGGTTATTTTTATGAAATAGGAAATGAGAGAGGAAAGCCTTCATTTAATTCCCAGCTAAAAAAAGCATTATGGAGCTCAAGTCACTGGGAAATATTCTGGGCCTCAAATTTAGGAGCGCGCGGGAGGTAAAGAAAACACCAGGCGAAACGCAGGAACCAGACCCGGAGTCGGCCTCGGCTACTGATCCTGCCTGCTGCTCGCACGCGCGGCAGGACGGGGTACGTGGAATCCAACTTACAGCGCTCATCGGAGACAAGCTATGAGCCGGGCTGAGTTTTTAGAGCCGGGAGATTTGGTTCTATTGACTAATATGAATAGAGGGAGAGTTAGGGGCATGAGAGGGGAATCTCCCAGTATCGTACCTCACCTTTAGACTTAATTAGGGGGAGACCATCCCCACACCCCTCCACAGGGAAGCCAGGAACACAGCCGAACTCAGCATCTGACTGGGGCCGGGGCCCGAGAGCTTTTCCTGCCCTCCACCACCACCGCACCAGTCCAGACCAGGCCCATGGCAACAGCCAGGACAGATAACCATGACAACACACCCGGAGATGACCTTGCCAAATTGGAGGATTTTCTGCCTTACATTCCTCCTTTTAACTATGCATTTGCTATCTTGATTATTTTAAGATATGCTGATTTGTGGCTGCTGCTTCCACCACCACCTTCTCTCCGGGCACACAGTGACCATGACATTTAGTTTGTCAGTTTCTTAGTCTACACTTTGCTCTTCCAGCTCCCTGTATCACTCCCTTCCCTCCACTATTCTGGTCCCTAATGGTCACCTGTCTTCCCTTCCTATCCTCTCTGCATACTTCCTTGCATTATAACACCAGTGACCGTAAGCCACTGTCTAGTGTCCATTTTCTCCTCAAAGCCATTTATTAAGCACGTACTATGTGCCACAGACACTGTTGGAGATGCTGATCCACCACCTCGCCAACCCGTTCCCTTCAGTCTCAGCCACACTTCACTCACCCCCGGCGGAAGAGAATCCGTGCTCCTCTTTACAAACAGACCATCCCACAGCCTCCTTTATGACTCACTCACACCATGACCCAGGCTGAGGACAGTTTCCCCAGCAGGCAGATACAGTCACGGCCAGTGCCACTCTCAGAGAAACCCAACTGCCACCTTCACGCCCTGGGAGCGCAGCACTTGAAGGATATGAAAACACTAATTCAAAAAAACATGTGTGACCAGACGGTCATTGCAGCATCATTTACAGCAGCCAAGACACGGACACAGCCTTAGTGCCCATCGACGGAGGAGAGGAATGGGTAAAGATATGGTGGACATGCAGTGAACTACTACTCAGCCGTAAAAAGATGCCCTATTGCCACTGGCAACAACAGAGATGGTCTCGAGGGCATTATGCTAAGTTAAATAAGTCACACAGAAAAGAACAAACACTGTATGACTTCATTCATATGTGGAATATCAAACAAAAAGATAAGAAACAAAACAAACTCATGGATGCAGACATCGGAGTGGTGGTGACCAGAGGGGAAGGGAACATGGGAGGGCAAAGTGGACCAAGGGGTCAAACATACAAAACGGTAACAGATGTGGTGAGGCACACAACAGAGCACACAGATGTCAAATGCATAATGCTGTCTCCTTGAAATGTATTTAATGTTATTAACCTATGTTACCTCAATGAAGATGCAGTTAGTGAATTCATTTTAAAAAATAATGACACCCCCTTAAAGAAACTCGTGCCATGTGCCTGGCAAACAGATTTTCAATGACAGGAGCTATTGCCACTGTTCTCGCTTTTATTATCTAACACATAAAGAGCCAGGCTTCATGGCGTCCAAACAACCGGACAGTCGACCAAACGCCAGGATGTGCGCTCAGCAGGTTCGGGTGGGCAGGGATGGGCAAACGGGCCGAACTGCTGACCTCTCGGTCCCTCCTGGGTCACGAGCACCATGGCGATTCAGCACTGTCTGCCACCACCAAGGTGGGGGTGATGCGATTGGTCAGGGGGAGGGAAGGCACCATTGCCCCACAATCACCCCAAAAAGGGAGGCCCAGGCTTCCTGGTCGGCAGTGAGGAAGGGGAGGTGGGAGCCTCCCTCTCCAGGGTGACCAATCACAGGGCTCCCGGACTGTGAGAGGACGCAGGCCGGGCTGAGGGATCCCCTCCTGAGCACATAGATTTCTTGCCCCGGGCCTCTAGTATCACAATAACGGAGGATTTCTAAAACCTTCTCTGAACCTGCATCTCTCTATCTGAGAGGCCAGGAATGGGAGGAAGCAGTGTACCTCAGAATTAGAAATAAGGAGAACTGTGCCCATCACATCGGACGAGAATGAAGGCCAGTCTCATGGCCACCCTTTACAGCCTGGCCACCCTTTACAGCCACTCACTCAGTCTGCTGCTGACTCTCTACCTTCCTGACAGTTCTCCTGCCTCTCTGCCCCAGCAGGCTCCCCCCACCCCCCGCCCCCGCACTCCTCCGCTGGGACTGGACTGGACTCATGTGCGGGCCTTGCTCTTCCTCCAAATGCAGAATCACTGTCTTCTCAGCGGTGGCCACACCCCCTCCCCTCCACCCTCGCTTTAACTTAATTTGGGGGCCAACTTGTGGCTCCATCCTCCCGATTGCACATAAAGATGCTGGTCAAACATCAGTCCTGCCATCTCTCCATGACTCCTCACATCTGCCATGTGACAGAAATCTGGAGGCCTACATGTTCTCCATAACCACGATCAAATATTTCCCCGCTGTGTTATCAGCCCTCGTGTGGATACGAAACAAGTGACCCTCAAGCCAGTGGTCATTTAGCTTCCTCTACCCGTTACACACATTCCCTTCAGATGTCCTCTCTGCGCCCTTAGAAAGAGACAGGTACCCCCTTCCCCCCCCCCCCTCCACACACACACACACACGGAGCCCACACCTGATGCTCTGGCCACAGTATTTCTAATTCTGAGGTGCACAGGAGAGGCCCAGCTCCAAAAGTACACGAAAGCTCCCACATATTTCCACCTGCCCCACCTAGCCCCTCCTTTCGCTAAGAAACAGATAAAGAGCCACTTCAGACCCATTCTTCTTGATAAGGAGAACTTCCTTCTGAAGACTGTCACTTCAACCTCAAGTGTCATGGCTATTATTTACATTGAATCTTACTTTCATCTCAAGTGTGTTTACTAGCAAAACCATTCCTTAAAACTGGTTTTGTCTAATGAAAACCCACACACCCACTATTCGTTCATTACTTTTATGAATCACCATGAAACGCAGGAAGACCGCACGCACACCTGGGTAAAGCTCTCTCTTAAAAATCATTCGTTTCAGACCGCACAGGGAAAGACAAGAAACCTGCGGCTCTCCCAGGTACAGGGGTGACAAGCATCTCCCCAACTTTCTGATGACTTCTGTTTGTGGAGGGCTCTTCAAAACTAAATCTCCCTGAGCCCAGCTTGCCCACAATATTAAAATTATTTCCTTACAAGTAGCATTAAGAAAGAAACAAAAATACAAAATCGATTTAAAAAACTTAGGTTAGCAGGAAAAAAAGTCACAGCTAATTAGGAATGCCCCATCCCAACCGTTTCCTCCTTAAAACGGCCCTGTTCCAAAACTGCGACCTTCCCCCTCTCTGGAGAAAACCAGCTTCTTCCCATCAGCTCATCATCCCCCGGCAGATCAGTCACCCCGGCCAGGCAGAAGGCCTGCCCGCCCCCCTGTACCCGTCCGCGTGCCATGTGAATCCCATTTCCTTGCATTCCCTCTGCCCAGGTCAGGCTGAATGCTGTCAAACTCCGGAGGGATGGGGAGAAAAGGCCTTTCTTCCTGAGGCAGCAAGTTTCCATTCACCGCGCACATGGCTCATCTGCATATGTGAAGGTCACGGCCCTCCAGCGGGAGAGGGCAAGAATGGAGCCGAGCACGTAAGGGGCTGTCTCCCGCATCTTGGCGCGCTGCCCGACAAGGAAGATTGCTGAAAAGCCATAGATAGCTCCTGGCAGCGGCCAGGGGGAAAATATTGTGATCACGTGACGCCCCACACACTACCCAGTTTATTTCATGTGTGAAGCCTCGCCAGTCCCTAAAAGACATGCAAATCAAATCCAGATTTCCGCCTTACCGGTCTGGCCACGCGGGCCCGCCTCCCTCCTAAGATGCATTTCTATGAAATTTCTAGAATACAACTTCAACATATTGACAGCCAGTTGGCTCGGATAGCTTCACATCTGATGACAACTTATTTTTCTTGGGGTTTTTTTGGGTTGTTTGTTTATTTACCCATGTTTTAATGATGGTCATTAGGGTTACTGCCACACTTGGTTATAAATATAAGGCTGAGAAGATTCTTGTGAGGCTTTTTATGAAATGTTTCTCTTTCTCTTTCGTAAGCTCCCATGAATGGGTTTGCAGACTCCATGAATAGATAGATGTTTAACTACCAAACGTCCCCCAAACTGGTTCTGAGCCACACAAGAGGTCCGGTTTCCCGTGCGCTTACCTACATCTGCTGTCGGTCCTTTTTATTTTAGCCAAACTAGCTAGTGGCCGCTCACTGAGCACTGGTTACCATTACTCTGAGGCTGTGCATCGTTTCATGCGCTATTTCTCCATTCACATACCTGCTACTGTGAAATATCGAAGTCCTTGGCCCGCTTAAAACACGGAATGGTTCTGCTCATTTTTGGTTAGTTGGTGTTCCTGAATATTCTGTATGCAAGCTCCTTGTAAACTATACGGAGTGTAAACATGTCCACCAATCTGTGACCTGCCTATTCAGATTCTTTTTTTTTTAATATAGTATTTTATTGATTTTTAACAGAGAGGAAGAAAGAATAGAGAGTTAGAAACATCGATGAGAGAGAGATATCCATTAGCCGCCTCCTGCACGCCCCCTACTGGAGATGCGCCCGCAACCAAAGTCCATGCCCTTGACCGGAATCGAACCTGGGACCTTTCAGTCCGCAGGCCGGCACTCTATCCACTGAGCCAAACCGGTTTCGGCCCTATTCAGATTCTGAAGGGCTGATACAATTTTGTTGTGTTGTTTTTCGACGAACCAAAAACTACTTCGACCAGGAAAGGGTATTTAGACTAAAGAGCAGCATTCTCTTAAAGTCATCCAAATACACATCACTGTCTTCAGTAAAACTCCTCCATTTTTCTGCCTCCATGCTAATCTCTCACCTCATTGTTATTATTAGGACAATATGAAAAGTTACAGGAACTCAATGCACAATGAAAGACAAAACACAAAGTTGCTTTCTGCGTCCTGTTTTCACTCAATCATCAGAGTCCATGAGGCTGTGTGCAAGCCCTCACGCTCTCCCGCTGGAGGCGGAAGGACGAGTCCCTGCCCGCGGAGTGGACGCCAGTGAGGACTGGGCTGTGAGGACTGGGCTGGGACAAGCGCGCTCGGCCTGCGTTGCCCACTCCACCGACCAGTGAGAGCGAGCTGGCACCCACACGGAGGGGAGGGGAGCGGAGGGAGCTTTGCAAACCGGCAGAATGGTAACAAACATAACCACAACTTCTAACCGTTCACGGTCAGGGATGAGCTACTTGTTTCATGTATGAAAAAAGAACAGAAGCCGCAGATCCACTTCAGAACTGGAAAGCAGTGCCCCAACTCCTGTAGCTCCAATTTAAACTTTTTTTTTTTCAAATATATTTTATTGATTTTTCACAGAGAGGAAGGAAGAAGGGATAGAGAGCCAGAAACATCGATGAGAGAGAGACATCTATGAGCTGCCTTCTGCACACTCCCCAATGGGGTCGTGCCTGCAACCAAGATACAGGCCCCTGACCGGAATCGAACCCGGGACCTTTCAGTCCGCAGGCCAACGCTCTATCCACTGAGCCAAACCGGTTTCGGCCTGCAGCTCCAATTTAGACTGCTCAGCGGCCAGTTTCTCAGTCCCTATTTCTAACAAAACGAAACAGTAACATAAAAATATCCACACACCGTCCTGTTTACTTCAATCACTAATATCCGCCCAGTGACCTCAGAACTCCTCCATGATAAGCCAGGAAGAGCACAGGCGGAACCACGTGTGACTCTCAGAACAGCTTTCTCCCTGTCTGTGCGCCTACACCCGGCACCTGCTGCTTGTTCACACCTGTGAATCCCATGCTCTGATTACTGAGCTCCGAACAGTTCCTGGTCAGTTCAAATATATGACTAAAAAACTGGACAGCTGAGGCTGGTATGGCTCAGCGGATAGAGCATCAGCTTGTGGACTGAAAGGTCCCCGGTTTGATTCCGGTCAAGGGCATGGACCTTGGTTGCGGGCACATCCCCAGTTGAGGGTGTGCAGGAGGCGGCTAATCCATGTCTCTCTCTCATGGATGTTTCTAACTCTCTATCCCTCTCCCTTCCTCTCCGTAAACAATTAATAAAATAATTTTTTTTAAAAATTGGACAATTACAAAAACATTTTAGAGATGTGATCAGCTGCTCTATACCTTTCTCTTCCTACACTCACAAGGTAAAGACATATTGGGCAATTAGAAAACTGCACCATCCGGATGAGAAACAAGCTTAACATACTTGTCCTGAGAAGAGAGAGTCATGGGCGGTTCAATAAACCCACACAGACCCACACGCAGCTCCCTGAACTCCTGACGCGCAGAAAGCGGCCTTTGCTGCGGATGGAGACGGCCTACGGGCACTTTACGGAGTCCACTCTCCCAGCTGTGGAGGTCAGCACGCCTGCCCCCGCCCCCCCCCCCTGTGGAAATCAGGGAGCCACAAACCCGCCCGGGGTACTCAGGTTCCACCGCAAGCCTTTCGCTGGGGCCTCGGCCCCAGGGGCACTCCCCACCCGCTTCACCGGTGGGCAGCTCCTCCGCCGGGCTGAGCTGATGAGAGCTGATCAGCAAACAGACTTCTGACCTCTACCCGCCCCCAACCCGGTCACTGGGAGGGGTGCCTCCAAAATCAAATTCCCATCACACTGCCTGTGCTCAACTGTGTGGCATGTTCTCTTGTCCTCAGTCACTGGTGACCAGCTCCTCCGGGTGCAGGCCTCGGCCACCACCATCGGTCTGACGCCCCGGCTCTCCCCGCGATGACACAAACCTGTTCAACGCAGTGAAGTGAACGAACCTGAATGTCATCGTGCTCAGCATGCTCTACGCCATTTTTTAGCAGAAAAACAAAACCCAACTTCAGACCCCTTTCTCACCAGTCTCAGCACCGGACAACCATCTCCACGCGCACTGGCCTCCCAATGAGACCGGGGTCACGGACAGAAGAGATTCCTTGAGACGGGCATGGAAACGTATCCTGCGCGCTCAGAAGCTTTCGGTTTGGGCACATCACTAACTACTCAGCCGCACTGGGAGGGTACAGTCCTCTGCACAGAACTGCGGGACATCGATGTTGCCGTTCACTTTCACTTCCACTGAGTTAAACACCCACCGGGAGTCCCTGATAATTCACCGGGGAAATTATGGATCATGTGAGATATTACTCTTTGTGTCTCAAGCTCCAGGTGGTGCTAAGTATTTGTTCATAATGGAATTGAATTTGGTCCCTGATACTTTTATAAGTCTCAGCATAAAATATTCCAAAGAAAAGCTGTTCTCTCCGTATCTGAGGCAGGCCCCGGCATCCGCGGATCCGACACTCCCTGGCTGACCGCTTGAGAGCAGCCCTCGTCACCTCTCCTCCTGCTCAGGACCCGATCTGGATCTTACGTTCGGTGAAGCGATGCAGGTACAGAAGCAACCAGCGAGAGAGCTCAAGTCCACCGCCCAGAATCTCCAAACAGTCACGTTTTACACTTTTGAAACTCGGTTCCTTTGCAGAAAGTACTTCCCATCAAAAGCCAGGCGTTTTTGCAGATCATGCAAGTGCGAAAGTCTGAGAAGCGTCAGAAAGGAACGATTCTGGGCCAGAGGACAGAATTCACTCCTATTCAGGATGGAGTAGTGAGTGAGGCAACAGTCTGTTCCAATGACATCACCACCGTCCCTGCTGGTAAAGCAGACCGCCGCATGTGACTGTTTACCCGAGTCCCGTTCAGTGCAAAACTGTGTTTCGCGAGGGAATACGGTGGGTTCACACGGTCTGTGCACCTGCAAAGGCCTCAGTTTCTATCCGCTGAACGTGGCTGGGAGCTGGAGTCGTTTAATAACTGTCCGGCGGTGCAGAGCTGATGAGGCGCTATTTTTAAAATTCAAAACAGCTCAGAACTTTGCAACTGAGAGGGAGGAGGGGTCACCTGACTGGTGGAGGCAGGGCCAGGAAGAGGACAGGACCCCTCACCTCTCCCTGGGAAGGAAGGGAGAAAGAAGAGGTGCCAGCACAGGTGCCACAGGATTGACAGCAATGGTCTCCATGGTAACCCTGCTTGGCAGGCAACGCTCCAGACGAGGAAACTCTGCCCCTGCCCTGCCTGTCCCAGGGAAAACAGGGGCTCCAGCCGGCAAACGCATCCAGATCCGGCCACTCCAAGCCCGTGGTCTCCCATGTACACCGAGGCCTTGCAATATATCCGTCTCCCCTATCACCCCTCATAATGACAGAGTCAGTTAATACCCAACAAGCACACCCGTCCCCTCAGCAATGTCTCTCCTTCAGAAAGATACTGGCTCAGCAGTCTGGTAGCAATGTTTTATATTTCTATTTCCAAGGTCATTTATAATTCAGCGGGTAAAGTGAATTTATTATAAAAAATACAAACTGCGAGCACAGAATTTAAAGGATATTAAAAAGGGTTTGTAGTTTGATATACACAAGTGGGGCAAAAGTGGGTTTAGAGTTGTTCACATGGAAAATAATACAATAAACTTGTTTTGCGTGCCCACAACTGTAAGCCTATTTTTGCCTCACCCTGTATAAATGGATGGTCCTTGAATGTTTAAAAATCGCTTCTTAAAATTTCAGAAATTGGGTGCTAAATTCTAGACTAATCTGAACAATCCTTTCAAAATAAGGCTGTGAAGTAGTTAGCACTTCAACGTCTCAGATGCTCCCGAGGAAGAAACTGGAGATGCTGAGAGCTCCAGGATATAATTTAATTATATTTTAGAGCAGCCTCCCTGAATGCTCCGTGCCTCGCCTGCGGAAAGGCTTCCTTCCGGGCCCAGGAGCAGGGCTGAGCTCGCCCTCGACCAGCACACAGCATCTAAACAGCTCCCACTAGCACACCAGCATCTGCACGTCTTCCTAAAGCTGGGCAGACCGTCTGACCTGTTTGTCCAAGAGCCCGTGTCCTGTAGAAATCAGATAAAGAAAGGGACCATGCTACCTAAACTTCACCGTGATCATGCTGTCCTTTTTTCAGTTATTACTCTGTAGTGGATCTCTATTTCGCCCTGGCATGAAGCCAGTATTGACTGGTAGAGATGGAAGAGTCCCTTGTTCCTATCAGCTACGTCACAACCCTCTACAATGATCTGTTTTGCCAAAACCCTCTGCCCCGCCCAAAAAGCAAACCAACAGGCCAACAGCCGGCTGGCCCACGCGGCTGCTGTTTGCACTTGGTTTGAACAGCCAGGTCTCGGTCCGTGATGCCAACACGCCTTGCCCAGGTGCGGTGGGAGCAGGCGCGCTGCGATGCCCACGCCCTGGCTACCCGCGTGTCTGGCCCAGAGTCTGATGAAGAACGTGGGCGCTCGATCAATATTTGCCAGCTGATCACCTAGGGTAGATCTCTCTCTAACACGCGCCTCACGGCAGCACAAGTACGGGATGCTGACACCTGAAGAGTCCCCGTGGCTGCCCCAGGCAAGCGCTTACATCACAGCTGCTTCTCCCGCTGCCTGAGGAAGCCCGTGTGAAAGTCCAGAACCCATCACAGAAAGACGCAACCACGTGTCAGCATCAACAGCCGCTAAAATACAACTCCAATACCTTACACACAAAAAGCCTATTCACACCAAAGATTGCTCAGAACCTCAGAAGCATCCCTGTGCAGCTGCTTCTAAAATATAATTAAAAGGCTGATGCTCTTAATCGAGGAATTGCTCCGCATACCAAGAATTTCTGCAGTTTACAGAGGACTGGAAATTAAAAACATGAGGGGCGCTCCGAGGAGCAGGCAATGGGCACAGCATCACGTGGCCTGGGCGTCTGCTCTGGGCTGGGGGGGGTGGGGGGGTGGGGTCCCCAGGACTTCAAACACACGTGGACAATAACTGTCACTGCAAATGGCTTTCAGTAATAGTAGAGGATAAAACCAGTAATTTTTTTAAAAGGCTAAAAATGAGAAAGATGAGAGAAATAAGTAAAGGGGAAAATGATCGTGGTCACGGTTCATTTCCATTCCCTGTTATTTAGCAAAGTCCCAGATTCTCTCAACAAACTTTTAATGACACATAACTGACAATGAGGATACTGACCTACACAACAAACATTTCCAACAAGGCAGGAGCTGGGTCGATTGCTACAATGTTAGAATTAAGAGGAAGTAACAGACTAAAAACAAACAAACAAAACCACCGTTAGCATTCCTAAGGGGCATTTGAGGAAGAATTTACTAATGGACTATGAAGTGTCAAGATTAATAGATTATTTTGCTTACTTACAATCCACATTAATAACAGATTTTTTGTTATATATATATTATTGAATTCAGAGAGGAAGGGAGAGACAGAAACATCAAAGATGATGAGAGAGAATAATTGATCTGCTGCCTCCTGCACACCCCACACTGGGGATTGAGCCAGCAACCTGGGCATGTGCCCTGACCAGGACTAGAACCAGGACCCCCAGGTTCGTAGGTTGATGCTCAACCACTGAGCCACGCTGGCTGGGCAGTAACTAACAGTTTTAAAGTTTGACATGAAGAAAAGAAAAAATATTTTTTAATTTGGGAAAATGAAAAAGTTCTGGAAAACAATGCAAACATACTTAATGCCACTGAACTGTACCCTAAAAATTATCAAAACGGTGACTTTTGTTGTGCATATATCACCACAATAAAAAATACATGAGTATAACTTTGTAGCATCCCCCCCCCCATTTTTAAAATTATATTTTATTGATTTTTTACAGAGAGGAAGGGAGAGGGATAGTTAGAAACATGGATGAGAGAGAGACATCAATCACCTGCCTCCTGCACGCCCCCTACTGGAGATGTGCCCGCAACCAAGATACATGCCCTTGACCGGAATCGAACCTGGGACCCTTCAGTCCGCAGGCTGACGCTCTATCCACTGAGCCAAACCAGCCAGGGCATCCCCTCTTTTTTTAATGTGGCCTAGGGTTTTCTTGTGATTCCATCAGCTATGGCTTCCCTCCCAGAGTCACCGAGTCAGGAATGGCTTCGGTGAGGCTCTGAGTTCCATCCATCAAGGCCCATGCAGACCCGGAAAAGCCCGTGGTGCGGAAGAGGGCTGGCAGAGCCCCCTCCGCCGTTCGATCTGAGAACTAGCCTCCTGGCTGAGGCGCAGGTGTTAGGGTGTTAGGCTCCTTCCTAGCAACAACCATCCCGAAACAAATTAGAATCATTAGTGCACCTGTCAAACTCAGCAGCCTTCTACCCTGTTTCCCCGAAAGTAAGACATCCCCCAAAATAAGACCTACTTCCAGTTTTGCCTCTCGCTGTCATATAAGGCATCCTCCCGAAAATAAGACCTCCCCGATCATAAGGCCTCCCTGGAACATAGGGCCTCCCTGGAATAGAAGGTCCCCGAAGCTACCGTCAGGTATCCGACTCCTGATTTAAAGAGACCTCGCACGGCCTGAACAGCTCCGGCTGTGCTGGGCCAATCAGTGAGCTGGTTTGTGATGACAACGACTACCGTACGGTAGACAGGTAATCAATTTACTTTTTTTTTTTCTACAATAAATGTCTTCATGGAAAAATAAGACATCCCCTGAAAATAAGACCTAGCGCATCTTTGGGAGCAAACATGAATAGAAGATACTGTCTTATTTTCAGGGAAACAGGGTAATATTCGTGGCATTGATCCACTCAGAAGTGAGTTTGAAAACCACCTGCTGGATCTTATTCAAATAAGTAAATCCAAGGAAATGAGCTTTCTTAGAATTATTCTTAGTTCGATTTTGAAAACAGCACATGTTTACTGAAAGCTTACTGTGGAAGCATATATTTTACTTTGATAAATTCACTTATTTACTCAACTGATGTGAAGTGTTAAAACTATTTAATACAGATGCATATTTCAATGGTTCCATTCATTCTGCTGTTAGCATAAAGCCATATAAGTGAATATTTAATGATATCCAGGCAATGGTACCTAAGTGCTTTTTTTTTCATCAAATTTCTAAAAGAAAAATGAAAGTATACTAGGTTTTTAGATCAAAATTAAATCACTCAAACCAAAGAGGGCCACTTAGACTTGTATAAATAGCCTCCCAACTGGAAAAAGCAGCTCTGAATAAACAGATGTACATTTATGTCACATAAATATACATATATGTATATACACACATATACATATACATACACACACTCACATACATATACACATATACATATACATTTACATATACATACACATACACAGACATATACATATACATATACATATGCCCTTGGTGGATGAGTTATTCACACCACAGGGAAGGAGGACTTGGGACTATTCAGCCTCAAGCAGGCCTGCACAGCACGTGTGTGGCTGGTTCCACTTTACATATCCACAGAGAAGCTGCACAAATCTGCTGATAAAGGAGGACAGCCTCTTAAAAGGCAAGTTACCAAAAACCACCCAATTCCAAAAGGCCCAGAACGTGGATGTGGCCCCTTAAGGATAAACAGCATTTTAAAATGTCATAAAAATTTTGCTAACAGCCGTTTCCAAAATCTCAATCCTGCAAAAACAATTAATGGAATGAGTTTAATATTCATCCTGCGCCTCCATAAATCCACTGCTTTAAGTAACACACGACAGCTCTTTTCAAACATAAATATAAGCCTCAAATTTACAAATCTACACACGGCCCAAAATGAAAGCGACACGGGTGAAATATTAGTTCCTTCTCCACAAACATGGCTCGGAGCACACGGAACGGTGTCAGTCTGGTGCAGGGCGAAGAGCCTCTATATTTAGGACACTGGCAAGAAGCTCACACAGCTTCCTCTCCTAATACATCTGAAATTGATATCTCCAAATCAGTCTTCACAATAAGCAGCCAGGTGTCAGAGGCCCCAACAAATGTAAAAGCAAACCACTTTCTCCCTCGCGGAGGACAGAGTTAAATAAATGAAATCATCATCTTTTCAGTTCGCCTGTCATGCTGCTATTTATCCCGGAGAAATAAGTGAGTTCCCATTAGATCGAGAGTCATTTTGTTAGAAACACCCTGCCCCACATTATAAAGTCATCCAGACCATGAGTAGGAAACAGAACTGAAAACACAGCCCCATGCTATTACACCTATCTTTTAAAAAAAAAATGTCTGTGCCTCATAAATTACCAGATGAGTTTATATTAAGAGTCTTCCTCTACATGGTCTTACATTTTTAACGACAGTTCTCAAACTGGAATATATGTTTCTACCAAAGGAAAAACGGTCTTCTCATTTCTAAGGAAGGAGCATGCATGCTGTTTGGGGTTAGACACGCACCCCTGACACTGTATGAAACAAGCATGTAAAGCCTTGCCAAAAACTCATGCCTAAACACAGATAAAAAAAAACAAACCCAAAGTAAAAAGAGGCGTTAAAGGTCCCCATTGTAGATCCAAGGTAAGACTATGTGGCTTCCCCCTGGAATATACTTATTGATTGTGTGTTCATAGGAATGTAAATTAAAGTGATAGCTGCCTTAAAAGAGTCGCCGCCATTAAAAAGGAACTGTCAGAAGTAAGTACACAGAAAACAGGCTCTCCCAGGAAAACAATTGTAAGCCCTGCATCATTCCATCCCACAGAACCTAGGAAAACAGAAAACTGTGGACATTTTCCTTCTATTTTCTTTGTTTCTTACATAATAGGCCTTTTCTATGAACCACAGATGCTAATTCCACATCTTCTGATGATAGAGCAGCCAGCCAGCCAGCCATGCATCGGCAAATACAGAAATCTAGGCCACAAATTTTTTTTTACAAGATTTAAAATACCAGATAGGGTGAGATTTCGCTGGGGGCAGGGGAAGTGGGGAGCGCTGGCTATGCTGGCTGTAACGTATCACACGCATTTTGAGGTAATCAGGAGCCAGCCTTGAACTTCCTGCTTTGTAAGCCAGCTAATCACTTTCCTTTTTTAATGATAAGGTTTTTTATTACACTGTGTTATAATCTATAAAACTGAAGTTAAAGTAGCATTACTGGAATTCAGTATAAATGTAGACATTATAAAATCTCAGTTATATGAGCAAGTCTCCAGAGTCCTCCTGAAAATGCTCTATATCGGAATACTTTCACAAAAAACCCCAAACTGTGTCATAAAATGGCTTATTTCACTTTTTAAAACGTGCTTCCTCCTCCGATATATGCACGTTTGGCTCCTAATTACAAAAACATTTGCCACCCAATAGGAACCGTTTCCTAAAATCAAAAACGAAACTAAATGTGTTAAAAGCCACAAGAAAATCTCACCCATGTGGTTTAATAGCATTTTATGACCTATAGTTATGCAGTAATTTCATGTTTTGGACAAATGACTGTTTCTTAGTCATCTACCACCGCAAATACGGAGTGATACTCTGCCATTCCACACGGAAAAACATAAAGAAGGCACGTGCCACATGTTGTACGGTCGGTAAGGCACCTCAAAGCAATCTGCGAATCTAGGTCAGATGCCTGTCATCTGTCTCCCCCCCCAAAATAAAACAGCTTCTCTCAGGGGTCACACTGGGGACAGAATGGGCTCACTCTCCTTCCAAGAAAACAAAATGCTTACAATGACCGGCACCGCGAAGCCAGAAGACTCTGAAGTGACACGAACACGCGTCTGCCTCTGTCATCCCTTCATTGCTAGTCTACAAAAGCTGTGAATTTTCAACTGTCCCTTTAAGAGCAAACTGACAGAGCAAACCTTTTGTAAGTTCATAACGGAGGTTTATTTTCATAGGGTTTCCCTCCGTTTTTACCGGTGCGATTCAAAAATAAAAAGCTGAGGTCGCCAAGTTTTCTATCAAGGATGGAAAATATATTATCAGGGAAAGTAAAACCCCACTAAGTGTAGATTTGAAAGCGGCGGACATGAGCATCATCAGTTCAATTCAGTCTTGCAATCACTCAGACAGGTCTCTCCTCTAAGATACGGTTATTATTAAAATACAACTTGCTAAATAAATGAGCTGAGTCAAAATATATATTTACAACCACCGTCACTGCTTTGTTTTAAGAGTCCAAAATTGCAATAACTTTCCCGGCATTAAAAGGCCGGCGAGTGAAAAATTATTTGCAAGAAACACACCTAACACAACTTGCCTGCCATCTAGTTCCCCTAGTTCAACGTGTAAGCAGTTTGAATAAGGCTCCCAGGACCCAACCTCACAAAATAATCAAAGGCAGGAAAGAAAGGCCCTCGGAGCACTTCTGCCTTCTCCGGCGGGTCTAAAAGGCCTTTCCATATTCCACCAAAATGTCCACTGGCCCCTTTTAACTAATAACCTGCAAATACCCTGTGTTGCTCCCACCTCACGTTCTGTACAGATAATGCCCATCCTAACTAAACATCTCCTCTGCAGACACCTCCGAGCAGGACGGTCACCAACACAAATGGTCACAAACACAACTTTCATCTCCCTCTCAGGCTCCTTAAACGTCCCCGCGAGACACAGTGTCACACGGGAGCCGGAAACTGTGACGGGCCTCACTTTCCATTTTCTTACAGGTGAGGACCTCGCTCACACAGGTCTCCTCGTTGGCTCCGGAAAGGGTGCTTTCATCAGAGCTGGGCAAACCCCCAAATTAATAAGTTAAAAAATAATAATAATAATAAATAAAAAATAAATCCTCGGTTTAATTCTTCTCCCACTGCCACAGAGAGCAACGTCCCCCGACCAGGAAAGCCTGGGATCCGGGCACCGGCTGTGCGGGGGCTGACGCCGACCCGCCTGCCTGGCACCCATGCCCCACGCTGGACACCGGCAGCGCGGTCTCAGGTCTTGAACCCTCCGATTATTAAAAATAAAAATAAAAATTAAAAAATGCGGCTGGTGCATCACCACCGGGTCAGAGGAGGAGGAGGAAGAGGTGAAATAGGAGGAGGAGGAGGAGGATAGAGGGTGAAAGAGGAGGAGGAGGAGGAGGGAGAGGAGGATGAGAAGGAGGAGGAAGAGGAGAAGGTAGAGGAAGAAGAGGAGGAGGAAGGGGAGGAGGAGGAGCAGGGCCCGGGCCGGGGCTCCGCGGCCGGCGGGCGGGCAGGCGGGCGGGCGTTCCGGGGACCGTGCGGCTCGGCACTGGTATTTACATCAGCGGCGCTAAATGCCCAATGGTGAGCGGGGAGCCAATCAGATGGCAGATTAGATGTCAACTCGGAGGCAGCTGTCTGGAGACGATTCCAGCCAGTTTACCTCCACAATTCAAATTCCGAGCCTCGCCGCCGCCGCCGCGGCCCGGGGCGCACGCAGCCCGCAGCGGGCCCGGGAGCGGCCCGGGAGCGGCCCAGGGCGCCGGCGCGCGCGGCGGCACCGCGACTCCCGGAACGCCCGCCGCCCGCCCTCCGCGCCCGCCCGCCCGGGGATCCATCTTCCCGGCCCGGCGGCCTCCCCTCCGCGCGGGCCCGGCCCCGAGTGACACGCGTGCCCCGGCCGCGCGCGGCATGCGCTCCCCCGTCCCCGCTCGCCTGGCCGGGCCCGCGGCCTCTCCCGGGCGAAGGTGACTCCTGGCCGGCGGCCCGCGGGCCCATCCGGGGCTTCCGGGCCACTTCCCGCGGGAAGGGCTCGGCCCGTGTTAGAGCCGCGGCCTCCGGAGGGTGTGAGGGGGGAACGGAGATGGGGGCTCCCGATCGGCCCGGGCAGGACGCACCCCGGCCGGCCGCCGCCGCCGCCACAAAGCTCGCCGCGTCTCTCCCCTTCACCTTGGGGCGCGGAGGGGACGCGGCGCGGCCGGACGAGACGACGACGACGAGGACGACGAGGAGGAGGAGGGCGAGGAGGAGGAGGACAAAGTTGCTCCCTCCTGCCCGGTGCCCCCGGGGAACAGCGCCGGGCGGCCGCTCCCCGAGGCGCCGCGCTCGAGTTCCCCCGTCCCGTCCGCCCCGCTGGCGTGACAAAAGCCGCCCGTGCCCGGCGCCCACCCGGCGGCCACCCGGCGGCGCAGTCCCGGGCCGCCCGGCGGCGCGCGGCGCGGCTCGGCCTGGGGCGGGGGAGCGGCGGGGAGCGCGGCGCCGGCCGTGTCCGCGCGGGGCCGGCCTCGGCCAGACCCTCCGCGCCCGGCCCTCCCCCCATCCCCTCACAACCACCACCTCAATCACCACCGCGGGCCGCGCACCCCGACCCCGGCGCGCCCGCCGCCACGACCGAAAAAAAATAAAAATTAAAAAAAAAAAGAGGGGGCGCTTCGAGGCCGCCCCCCCCCCACCCCGCGCCCGCCCGCCAGCCCGCCTGCGCCGCGGAAAAGTACGCGGAAAGAAAGAAACTAGGGCCGGGGCGCGCGCCGAGGCCCCGCGGGCGGAAGCAGGCCCCGGCGGCGCGGCGCTTACCTGCGAGCGGCCCATGCCGGGGCCCGGGGCGCCGGGGCTCATGGCCGGGTGGCTCCTTTGTTGCGCGGCGGCCGCCCAGGCCGGGCCGGCGGCGGCGGCGGCG
>PVJN01017809.1:0-2500 GCA_004026805.1 Lasiurus borealis
TAAGGGTGGGAGAGATAACCCCACAGGTCCCTTGTGAGGTTTGACCTTTGCTCTCAGGAGTTGCTATGGTAACAAGTCTAAAGGCCTGCTATTAGACTGCTTCCTGACCCCACATCCCGTACCTGCGTAAGCAGACCCCGGCCCCTACCTGGCCTATCAGGATAGGCCAACTCAGTAATTCAAACAGCTCTCCACCCCCACCCCCCTGACCCCCAGTATAAAACGGTCATGTAACAAAGGCCCAGCGTTCTCAGCCTCTGCTCTGCTTTCAGAGTATGTTGTGAGCCCCAGCATGCTGGTCTGAATAAACCCCTTTGTTTTTACATGAGATCGTCTCTTGGTGCTCTGTAAGTGCGGCTTGCGTTCCGGGCTTAACAGGTTATGCAACACTTTCAGGTCTGTGCAACAAATTGTGTAGTGCAATCTTGACTGATTTCAGTTGGTAAAATCTTGCAGTTTTAGGTTGGATTCCCAGAGAAGCTGATGATTATCTGAGGGCACACAATTTATTTGAGAGGTAACTCCCACAACACTGATGAGATAGTGGGGGAGTGAGACAGAGAGGAGGGAAGAAAGCCAGTACAGGTGGTTAATGAGCAGATCCCTGCTGTGGGCAGCGGGGACTCAATCTTCCTGGGACTTCTGAGAAAGCAAATTAATCTGACTCTGAGTTGTCCCACTCCAGGGCAAGGAATCTGAAGTGCTTACCCACTAACTCTCATCAGTGATTTTTGCAGATGCTGCTCGGGTCATTAATTCCCTGTCATCTTTGAATTCCAGGGCTGAGAACGATTTTGTAGTCAGTAAAGGGATCTTAGGCAAGAGGTGGTTGTGCTTTTAGCAGAAGCCACTGACATTTAAGAAACATGATATTTCCTGACATGTAAAGAATAACCTGTAAAAGCTCAGTGTCTGCTAAAAAAATGGGCAGCACATTAACAGCATCCAACCTCAATATAATATAAAGTTATTTTGTTGATATTTACAATTCAAACAATGCAGACGTGTCCGTCATTATCATAGTGGCCAACAGATTCAACAACATTCTCACCAAGCAGAACAGATTCCCCGAGTTTTGGGAAAGAAATTCAACACATAGAAGTTTAGCTTTTGTGCTAAATAACATGTCAAATCAGTGTTAGAAATGGTTCATTTCATGTTATAACAGTGATTGGATAATTAGTTCCTAATAGTTGATAAGTGTTTTTCTTGCTGTTCAAATCCATTTTCCTTCTGTTGTAAAATTACTCGTTTTTTTTTTCTTTTTCATGCAGCTCAAGGGGTAGTGCAAGCATTTAAGGTGGGAGGAGAAGCCTACTCAGCAGCAACTCTTGATCTGACCATGTTTGCTTTGGGAAGGAGCTTTATATTGGATACAAATCAATGAGAATTAATCCCAGAGCTTTTGTTCAGACTATAAAAACAATCATCTCTTTTTCTTGAGATTTGAAGCTTGGAACTGTAATTTAAGATTCATTAGCCAAGTTGACATGAGAAAATGACACCAAGACAAAACTAAGGGATAAACATTTTAAAAAGACCAGGTTCTTCATTTCAAAGATCAGATTCTGAGGTTGAAAGTCATTTACTAGTAAACTCTGAATTGCAGGTCAGACCCACCACTGGATTGTTAAGTGATGTAAACCATAATGTTCTTTATATTACTAACCAGTTTAAATTGAATTTTACATTAGTTAGATTTATAACAAAATAGGAGAAGTGAAATTAAATCCATTCCTTGTATTATTATTTCTATATGTTAATTTCTAAATTGAAGATTAAATGATTATTTAAATTTAGGCACCCACTAACAACTGTAACAGCTAACAAACCAAAATCCGCTGAAAAACAACAAAAGTGTTCCTAGAAAAATATAGAAGGACATTTCTATAATTAGAATTTTGGAAAGCCTTTGTCTGCCTGATTTTGAAGATAGTGACATAAGAGAAAATATTATATTTAAAAATGTTTAACTTCAAAAGATGCTATGAATAAATCTGAAAGTACTTAGGAATGTATTTTATAAGTACTAACTGCTAATTTCATTAGAATAAAAAGCTACCACAAGTCAAGGAAAATGAACTGACTAGATATAAAAGTGAGCCATTTATGTTAAAAGAAATACAATAGCAAATAAATCTATAAAGAAAGACAAATCTAAGTATACTAATTAATTTAAAATGAAAGATTATATTTTAACTTCTAGATTTATTAACATTAGCACAAAATTAACACAATTATGACAGAGTTAGGTGAAAAACAATTATTTTTACAGGATATACAATATGCTATAACCATTTAAAACAATCAAATAATATATTGTATATCAAAATATAACATATCGAAAATCTAATAAGCATGTCTACATTTGAAAAAATTCAAATAGAAATCCTTAGGATAATTACAAAATGTTCAATTCACTATTGTTGATAATAGCAAAAGTATACACAGGAAGCAATAATAAACTGTTTTATAGTACTTTACTGTTTATGAAAGAATT